>VZTL01026990.1:42688-134578 GCA_013400535.1 Scopus umbretta | reverse complement strand
TTTTTTTTCCCTTCTTTTCGTTATTACTGCAGGCCCGCTGCCAAACAGGATGATCCAGGGTTGTCCTCTTTGCCTGGAGAGCATAAATACCACTGGGGAGCTCTGTGAGACTGCAGTTGGTACGAGCTGCTGAGCTGAGACCTTGCATTCCTCGCACCTCCGAAGGCTTATTTCATCCTTTTCCCCCTCCTCCTAGTTTAAATAGTTCAGATACATAATTTATTTTCCACAAGCAGGCTTGGAGGAGCGAGAGTTTCCTGGGGACTTGGAAGTACTCGCCGAGGTAAGTGTAAGCTTTGGTCCCTGCTTCTGAAAAGTGGTTTTGGGGGGGGGGCGGGGTGTGTGTGTGCAAGAAACGTCTCTTTTTAAGCAGGCACAATTTTCATAACTTCTGCAAAAAGTTGCCTGCATGGTATAAAATAACGCAATGCTGTCTGAGCTTCCCTTACGTATGCTTTGCAGAGGTTAATGCGAGATTAATAAACATTCAGCTTGAATGAATGGGAGGAGTTTGCAAGGACAGGAGTGGATTTCTACACAAACAGAAAATGTCTAAGGGACGCTGTAGCGGTCTCTAATAGCTGCCTACCCATGGGCACATCTAGTCTGCTCCAGGAAGCCTGTGTTTATGCAACTCTGCTCTAAAGTCCTGCCTAAAAGGAATTTCACAGTGTCGCCACATGTTGTGTCTGTTACCAGTGGGTTTTCCGTGTGGTTTTGCGTAGAAACTCACCCCCTTCAGTTCTGTGGGACTGGATTGTAATGGAAGATCCAGATGTTCTGGCCCGGGGCCTTGAAGATGCTGAATGCAGAGTGTGTTCTGTGCAGACAACGTTCTATCCTGCGTCAAGGGACTTGCCGTCCCGCTTTTCTTTTGAAGCCAACACAATTCTTCAAAGCTTGAAATGTGTGCATCCCGGTTAAATAGATGACCAGGGATTTAATGCGTTAAGTATGTTGTGGCTTTATTGCTGGATTTCTTTGCACAGGTTAAAAGCTGATCCCAGGCTAACTCAGGGTAAAGGCTGGTCCCAGGTTAACTCCCTTCTGCTTTGCTGGTTTAGGTGCTTTGCTGGTATCCCCTGCTAACTCTTTCCTTTTCCTGCCGTGTCTGCTTGTTCCGTGTATAACTCTACAGGTCCCGGGGTGTTTTAGCTGCAAATGTCATCCATAACCAAGGAGTAGACACCCACTCGTATCCTTTACCAGGGAGGCAGTAAAAGATCAATAGCTGTCGGGAATAAGGTGAAGCAAGGACGTAATGAGTTACAGAAGTCAGCCTGCATGTGGCTTTAGCAGGCAGCGCGGCATGCCAGGCTTCAAATGCTGCCAGCTCTTCTGCTTTCCGTGAAGTGCAGATGCTGTCCATCACCTGGGGATCTAGCTTTCTAAAAATAATCTTTTTCAAAGTCCGGTGCTGCTTTTTACCTTTCTCAGACCCCAGGAGAAGGCTTCCCCTTTGTCCCCAGTCTGGACAGGCTTTACAGCATATTAAGGAGTCGGTTTCTGCTGACTCACTCATTTCTGATCGCTCCCAGATGTTTACCTGGCACCAGTATCAAGGGCCTGATGCATTTCAAGGGAGGCTGTGCTAATGCTCCTCTTGAACCCTTGAAAACAACAGCAGAGGCTTCCTCAGCTGACTGTCAGGTGATAATTTTTTCTGAATAATGTCAAATCCCAGCTCAAAGGCAATATGATTTCAGTCTTCCCCTGTGAGGAGTTCCTGACGCAGCCTGGAGACATTGCCCCAGCTCTGCAGGGCACTGGGGCTGGCTGAGCTCTTACACACCTCCGAGTGTGTCGTTGCACCCGGGCATGAGGATATTGAGAAGCAAATGGATAGACATCTGAAATCAATGAGAGCTTTCTGAAATGAGAGCATCTGTCTGCTGCTTTTGATTAGTCTGGCCAGGGAGCTCTTTGCTCCCTGTCCCTCTCTGATCACTTCATCCTTCCTTTAGATGCTCAGCGCTCCCCACCTCAAGCCAAAGCCGAGGAAGGGACCTGCACACGCCAAGTGAAAAAAGCAGATAGTGCCAACGTGACCTAATTTTAGAGAGGTGCTAGTATCCCTCCTGCTCACAAATGGGATACAGGGAAGACCGTCCCAAGGAATAATGCACCATCTGTTGCAAGGTTTTGGCTGGGGCACGAAACCAGACGCGTTGGCTTCGTTGCGTAGCTGTGAGTGGGGCAGCTCCTCTGGGCTTTCAGATGTAACAGCAGATTTTTTTCAAGCTGCCCTTTCTGTAAGTTCAGTGTTTGCCTTAAATGGGTGGTGGATACGGGCTCCTATTTAGCAAAGGGCACCCGGCCAAATGAGGGGGTACAACTGCCCGTATATTAGCTGTCTGTTCCCGCCTGCTCTACCTACAGGGCAAGCTGCAGTTAAAATTGCTTGGGCTAAATGGCCACATTGTAAACGGCTGTGGCAGAGCATCTATTTTTAAACTGGCAGGGAAGTGCCTCAAAGTAGGAATTGTTCCCTGAATTTGGGTCAGACAGTCTACAAAAGCAGCAGCTCGTTTCGCCTCCCCTACCCCTCCGTAGCCGGGTTAGATAGTTGGGCTGCTGCTTGGAGGGGAGCAAATGCCAACAAACAGGGCTGAGAAGAGGATGAGGTTAAAGCAATGTTTGTCCTGACGCCACCGAACGTCCCGTCTTTCAGGTGTGCCTGGAGCTGGGGACAAGGCGTGTGTGTTCGACTTGCTCTGCAGAGCAGGAAATAATGAGAAGCCGTTACCTAAACCGAGCAAATTGCATTCCTGCATTGTTCTACCAAGGCAAAGGCTTAATGCTCTGCCTGGAGAGAGACTGAGGGCAGCTGGTTTTCATCTGTCTTAATACAGTACAAGTAAGAAGCCTCAAACAGGGACTTTGCTGCTTTTGTGTAGACAGCCAACAAGTTTTCAGGGCTCCGCAATGGCCTCAGAGGTTTTTTTAGGGGTTACCACCTGTGCAAAGCACCTTGTGCTTGCCACTGTTCTCTGCAGATGCTGTTGTGCTGGGTCTGGGGAACGGGGCTTCGGGACTTTATGCTGGAGCGTAGCTTTTCAAACTGGGAGTTGGAAGGTGCTTCCTTGCCTTGGATGGCTTCCAACTTGTCCAGTCTCTGTGTGTCCATTCCCCTGTCACTGGGCTGAAACTTCTTGAATAATTCCTTCAGTCTGGGGTTTATTTCCTGATGCTGCGTAGGAATGCTTTCAGCATGTCTTTTAACCATGCTGTCAAAACTAGATCCTCACCTAGTGTTGAAGACAGGAAGGGGGAAGCTTTCTTCCAAAATATAACCTTAAGGAGAGAGGATGCTATGCTTGCACCATCTGTACGAAAGCTTATTGCCCGTGATGGATTGATTCTCCTTTGGTGGCTCTTAGATACCACCTAAAGAGTGCTAGGTGCTGCAAAGCCACGCAGCAGCATGTATTTCCTTCCTGGAATAGCTCATGATCTAAAGAAAAGCAGCCAAGATGCACAAGGCTCATTAGAGAAGTTGGGGCGTGGCGGGAGAGGAAGGGAGGAAGAGTTTGGAAATGGCAGGTGGAGCAGGAGTGCCGTGGAGCAAGGGAAGGGATGGGGACTAAATGAAGCCATTCAAATGCAGTAATGACCAAACTGAGGCCATCTCTCCCAGCCCTTGGTGCTGACGACTACGGAGCATGCATGGGAACACCTAATCTTCTGGCCGGGGGAGGACGGGTGCTCCAGCTCCTCTCCTATCTGCCATAATTCGTATCGCTGGCTGCGCTCCTGCCTGCTGTAAAGCGATGCGTCAGCGAGAACACCCCGGTGCGTCATTCGCCAGCAGGGATTTTGGTTGTTCGACGTTACGGTGACATTTCACATAAACAGCTGCTTTCACGGAGTCTGGCAGCTGCTCTGCTGGAGTCTATTGGCAGACCAAGGGCCTCCGAAATAGCTCTTGCTGATGTCTGACCTCTGTGATCTGGCTTGCTGGGAATTTTACTTTCCCTTTTATTCATATCCGTTCTCCACTTTAACAGCTGGTCTTTGGGCAAATAGCTTCAAATATCTTCCCTTCCCACCTGTGAAGGGATAGAGCTGGGATTATTCAGAGCAGCTGGGCATTGCTGGGTGACACCTGCACCCCTGGCATCTTTCTTTGGTGAAGAAGGCATCCGTCGCCGTGTCTGAGTGCTGCCTGGCTAAAGCTTGCTTCCAGTACAACTTAAGGTGTTGTTCAGGTCTTCTTGTTGTTGGGGTGAATGATAATTGCTTAGACTGTAGGCATCACTCTTTTTCAAGGAAAACTCTGGGTTGTGTGGCTTCCTCTGTGGGGGTCATATGCACTGAGAGCTTCTCTGGCACTGCTCTGACTGCCTGTTTCTCCCCAAAATCCAGATCCACGCTGAGCACGGGAGTCTCTGCAAGAAAACCTACCGTTGTCTTCATCTCCACTTCTGCTGGCTGTAGAGGAGGAGGCATGAATCCCATCCTGCCTTGGATCCTTCCTCTTGGATCTGTACTGCTCCTGACAAAGGCAACCGAAAGCTTTATCTTGCCCAACTCAAGTCACCTGGAGAGCATTTTGAGTAAATATCAGGATGGGGAAACTCACTCCAGATCCAAGAGAGCCATTTTATTCTCAGATAGACAGGAGATATTGATGCTCCACAATAAATTGAGAGGTCAAGTATACCCAGTGGCCTCTAACATGGAATACATGGTGAGTCTAGCTCCTGATACCTAACTTGTTGTTTTTATTTTTTTTTTTAACTTTATTTTAATTTTCCTTATGGTGCAAGAGGTGTAGCAAATTTCTTCTAAAGTAAGTTTTTCTCAAGAGGTTTCCTGGAGCAGTTTCATTCCAGAGTGAAAAATGCTTTAGATCATTTGACTGTTTTGGTTGGAAAGGGCCACTAATGGGTCATCGAGTCCATCCGCTGCATAGTTTCAGGAGTGGTTCCATTATTCATAAACTAGCGTCTGGCCCAGCCCTGGATGCATCTCCGGTGATGGCAATTCCACAGCCTGCCTCAGCAGGTTCTTCCATTACCTTAATGTCATAAAAGCGTCAAATTTTCCCTAGTGTTTAACTCACGTTCTCCCTGTGAAAGCTTTCAGACTGGTGTTTCGGGACACCACGGTCTCCTCAGAGAAACCTCTGGTCTTTGGGTTGCCATCAGCTACCGCCCAACACTGGAGGTAACATCTGCCCTCTGGTCATCCACTGATCACCAGAGATTATCAATGTGAGCCAAGCACCCATGATGCTGCTGGGAATCTGCTCAGCACCTTAAAGAAACTGGGCTTGAGGAATGTGGCTCCATCTGCAAAGAATTTCAGTCACTGGAAATAGCTGGAAAGAGTTTGGGAGCTCATGGGTGGATGGGTCAGGTCACTGCTATTGGCTTTTCATAGTTCAAGAAACCAAAATAAAAGTTTGGTCAATGTATTCTCCCACTTCAGAGGGAGAACTTAAAGTATGAGTGCGCAATACGCCTTTACCATCAACAATTCAGATGAATAGCTTTTTTTCACCTCATGCCAGAGACCCTACTTTGAGTTATTTTTGCCATGCCATCAAAATATTGTGGGGCCAGAAAATGATGTAGGCAAATAATTTTTTTTTCTTTTTTGTGCCCTTTCCCAATGTGCAAATATAGTTATGACCAAAACTAGCCTGACTTCAGCTGTGTGCTCCTGCTGACAGATTAAATGATTAATGATTTGTTAAGACCGTGTTTAAAAGGGTAAAATAAATAGTATACTAAATGTAATATAAAATTGTTTGCCAGCTGTGCTGAAATGAGTGCTGCAAATGGAAAGTCCTGCCTTTTGTGACTATAGGGAAAAGGAAAAGAGAAGGGAGAGCAGAGGACAGTAAGGAAGGGCAACTGTCGATCAGTTGGTCCTCATTAGCAGTCACACTGCCCATCTTTCATCCTGCTTTTGTCAGCAAACGCATGCCTTTCTAAGAACCGGTGCTTTGTATCTCTCTCAGCGGGCTCTCACGTTATCCTGCAGGCTGCCCGCGAGGTCCTGCCAGAGAAGAGGTGACTTGATTAATTTCCAGAAGGTAAACACAAAGCATGAGAAAGCCAAACGTGTTTTGGTTGGCTTTGAGGATCTGAGAGGGCTGCCGTTGCGGACTGTCCACTGGCCGACTGCTGTTTACGCTTGCAGCGTGGTTACACTTTTCTGTTTGCCTTTGCTCAGTGTGCTTTTCTAGTGGTTTTTATGGCCGATTGAGGGTAAATGAAAGGGCCTTATATGCTGTGAAGAAAGAAGCCGAGTATGAGATGGTGCTACTTGGAAAGGCTATAATCAGTCTTTCATGTATTCCTGTTTACCTAATATTACTTGGAAAAGCTGTGTATATTCTGAACGTGAATTTCACTTTAATCCTTTGTTCTGCATGGGACATTTCTCATTTGGTCCCGTTTAAGAGGATGGTCTGTCTTTCGTATACCGTAGATAAACTTTTCTCTTTTCCCTTGGTGTCAGCGTGGAGCATCACAGGCGACGTGTGGTGCTAATTTGTGGATAAGTAGGTAGAATTTGTTCTTGCCCATCAACCTCCAAACACTGCCTTGTGAAAGTCCTTTTATCCCAGTTCCATACCTGACATATTTAAGTGATCTAAAGTGGCAAGGGGAGCTAATGTATTCCAGGAAAGGGATATATTTATCTACTACAGGATGAACTTTAGTCAGTGTAGGCTGTTAATAAGAAAGCAATACCACAGTGAGTCCCATGACTGATCTGGAGATCAAAAGAATTACGTACATATGGGATAAAGGTAAAGTGGAGTGAAGAAATGAGGAAAGAAACAGTTTTGCTGCCGGGTTTGTATAATTAATTGAAAGCTAGCACAGGTATTCGGTGTTAATGGAAAATGAGTGAGCAGCGTGCATCTTCCTGACAAAATTGGTCAAATACAGAATTACCTTAACCCCTATAACAGCTTTCTGATCGCCACTTCCACTGTGTGTTTGGACTTTATAACAGCAGTCATGGCAGTGGATGGGTGCCAAGACCAAAACAAACTCCTTGTTAATGAGCCCGGAGTAAAAAGACATAATAGTTCCTAAGACATCTTGACCTTTTAAGATGGCTTAGTCAGACAGCTTTCAGCAGTCATGAAAGGCAGAAATCTTTCCTCTTGCAGAGGCTTCAAAGACAGCTGGATAAAATAAAATTTTTCAGTAGAGATTGCCAGTAGGAAAATAGTTTGTTTTCATGTATAAGGTATCTCCATCCTTCCTCTAAACTGTAGGGTGGTGACTTTCTTTGTCAGGATGGGATGGTATTTCTGTGTGGGTTAGCAAAGCATGTCCAAGCTTCTGCCAGTACATGTCAGTCCTGGACTCTCATGCCACTTTTAAAAGTAAATTGCCAGTACCGAAAAAAGTCTAAGCTGGGGAGAAAAATGAGAGAGTAACCTGCTCACTACAAGTCAGGTGTCTAGGGTTAGGTTTACAAACTAGTGAGGCTGAGTAAATGGACTCCTCGTGGGGTGTGTTCTTATTAAAACTGAACCTACAAATTGTGGCATAGTGTGTATATGCCGTGCATGTATTCAACATGTACAGGGAACACTGTGCTTTGAAAGGCCATTACAAATTTGCAGAAGTAAAAAAGAGTGTCCATGTGCTAAATCACTTGGAACCGCACATCACCAAAGGTTTCTTGTGGAGGAAACCGAACATAGACGTACACTGCCCTTCTGGCTTCAGTAGTCTTCCTAGATACTGTTTTGAATATTGGCATAAAGACTTCTTGCAAGCGTAGCTGGGAAAGTCTGAAATCTCATTTTTTTGATATGTTTATTGCTCTGAAATAATTCCAGCCTCCTGACCGCATTCACGTCTGAGAAGCAAGAGGCAAATAACTGCTTTAATTTAAATGGGATGGCTTTGTAATCTGACGCCCACAGAAATGAGCTTCTCTACTCATCAAGCACAAAGCCATGCAAAGACATAGCTCATTCCCAATTGCCTGTTGAGTATCTTTTGTCCGAGTTCATTTATTTTATCCGTAGGCATCAAAGGAAGATGTAATGCATATGTTCACATCCATTTCCATTTAATGGCCTATTGCTTATAATGTCTCTGCATTAAATTAGGAGATTTGGAACGTCTCCGCCTTTGAGGCTGCAGGGAAAAATGCTCTGCTAGAAAGTCTGAAGTACTAGCAGCACATAACGTCTTGGGAGAGTTTCTGTGGCTTATATGTTGGATGGGAAGGCAGATTGTGGCTGGTCATTGCCTGGTGCAGAAAGTGGGAGACCACAAAAAGCTGTGTGTCTAGGCACAATTGCAATAGTCTGCTTGAACAGAGGTTTGGAAATGTGTGTGTGGTGGGTCAGATCCCATACACCTTCAAGGAGCTGGAGGGCTGAGACGGAAAATGGTTTTATTCCCTCTGTCAGAGATGTGTCCGCACGAGGTTTTGCAGACTGACATGAATTTGCTTGGCCGCTGGTCAGTTCAAAGGCAAGCTGATGAGCTCAGAGCAGCTCTGGGATGTTGTTGGAATTTGGGTTGCTGAGCATGCCTAATGATAAGCTGTTCTTGGAGGTCTGGGCTGTTTAGCTCAGTCAGATGAGCTCATGTTTGCCTTACGAAGACAGTGTAGACACACCAAGTTCCAGGAGACACTGCATTTTCCTGTCATCTTAGCCAGGGACATGCGGTCCCTCCCCATCCCAGTTATAACTGCCCAAGACTGTGTTCAGATACTCACTCGGAATGAGCACTTGATGTTTTTTAAATGTGTCTGAGAGCCTAAATGCCCTCCAGTCCTCCAAACAGGCTCTGACAGGTCCTTTGATATGTTTGAGATCAGAAGCTGCTTTTCTCCTGGAGATGATGGGACTTGGAAAGACCAACTGGTTGTGATGGTAAATGTCCAAAGAGGACATAGTCTCACACTGACACGTGAATGGGCTGGAGACACATTACAAGACTTCTCTTTGGTTTTATTTGTAGGAATTTGTGGTAATATTTTAATCCCAACGAATTATCCTCTAAGGACTGTTCTGAGTAGACCAGCTGTCAGTAATTACACAATGAATTCAGGGCACTGTCTGCTGGGTCCAGCAGGTCTGGCCTTTAAAACAAATACACTCCTGGGCAGCGGAGCCAAGGAAGCCTGCTTTCCTATTTGCCTGGGTGTCATGTTTGAGCTCTTGTTTGGCTTACAGCTGGGTGATATTCAGTGAGGACGGATCTCACACCACCATCCTTCCCTCAGTGGGAACATAAATGGGATTTGTCACTTCTAACCTGATGCCTGTTTCAGTGAGAGTGATATTATCTTCACGGCTCTGGGACTTTGCCACCTCTGTTAAATTTGACTGGATCCATCAGTGGACTCAGTAGTTAGTGTGGAAGGAGAAGGGGAAATGGGACTGGAAGGCTCAGACCCACACCCCGTGCTCAAGAGGTTGGGCCAAAAATCTCTACCTGTGTCGGCAGTGAACTGCAGGAGCACATCCACTGTTGGCATTCCCCTTGATGGGGAACTGGCTTTTGCCAGGAAATGTCCTGGTGGTAAGTACAATGGATGGAAAATCGTGCTGCGGCTACATCAGAGCACTGACAGAAAGCACTGACTGCGTGTTAGAAGTCTTGCAGATCTCAGAAATAGGTGTCACAAGAAAACTCTGGGATCTTTGTCCTTGATGTTGTGGGTTTTTTTTTTTGTTTTTTTTTGTTTTTTTTTTTAAAAAAAAAAAACAGATTAGAAAAATACCTGCGAAGAACCTCTTGTGTTTTAGGGTGGATAGTCTAGATGGGTCCTTGAGGTCTTACTGGGTCTGTTTTCTGCTGACCTATGCAAAGCATCTCCTAAGCAGCATGACATTAAGCAGGAAAAATAATAGACCCTTTGGTGTCCTGCATTTCCGTGGCAGGGGGACGTCTTGAGAAACTTGCTTTTAGGTCAGGGCACATCATTAAAATGTGCTGGTTTCACAAGGACAGGCCAGACACCAGGGGTGAGCTGTAACTTAGTCTCTCTCCTCTAATTGCTGTCGGTTGAATGTCTTGATCTAATAAGCTTGAGATGGCAAAATGACCTGTTCTTTTCTCTCCCCACCCTCTGCAGACCTGGGATGATGAGCTGGAAAGATCAGCCCATGCTTGGGCTCAGCAGTGCATCTGGGACCATGGGCCTAGTGCCCTCATCAGGTCAATTGGACAGAACTTGGCGGTTCACTGGGGCAGGTAAGAGTTGGGGTGCTACAAACTCATTGTAAAGAGCAATTTAGGGATCCTTCTTTAGAGCCAGATGGAAAGTTTTGCCTTGTTAATTCTTAGTAGAGCACTGGGGAGATGGGAGAAAAAGTGAGGATCAGTAATTGGTATTGCTGCAGTGAAATGGTTATAGCGATAACATCTGAAGCCACCTTCAGCTGACTGTCCCCAGCAAACCAACACTGGTATGGGTTACACCATTCATCTGTATCTCCAGGTACTTCAGCTGTAATGTGCCTGAGGTCACTCTTACTCCTTCAGGAGAACAGCTACAGAAGCCATAACCCTTGCTCCTGAATCTGCTGTTTCAGGGGGGTTTCTGGCACCATGCTGAGAAATGGCTGAAAGCTGAAGTTTCTCAGGATCAATGTCTGGACTCAGCTGTGAGTTCAGAACTCATTGCTGTAAAATTTTTCATTATCTTCACTGTATTTCCCATAAATATTTAACCAACTCCTAATTTCTCTTTACTGAAACCACTTTGCAGATTTTTTTTTTTTTTTCCAACTTCTTGGGGAAGGTTTTTAACCTAGTTGTTAACCCAGCTAGGGAAGCTGACATTAAGGCTTCCAAATGGATTTGCCTCTCCATCTCATGGTGAAATTTGTTTATTGTTAAGCCCCTATTGTCAAACCTGTTATAGGTTAATCTTGCTTTGTACAGCAAACATTTTGTACGTGCTCAGGAGCCCTAATGGGTGGAAATGCAGTTATGCTTGTTGTAAATAAGGTAGAACTTGGTTGAAAGCAATGGAAATTTGCTGGTGTGAAATTGGCCCAATATAAAAATCAGGCCCGTTTTTGTTGGCAGAATTAAATAATGATTGGAAAGTAGAGTGGTTAATCCATTGGAAACAAAGTCAAAAGATCGGGCTGTTCTTGGCTCTCCTACAAGTGTTCAAGATGGCCATGGGTTACTGATGGAGGTAGATCCAATCTCCCTCCCTTTGCAGTCACTGAGAGGAAAAAGAAATCAGATTTATCTCAGTTTTTTCAGGAACGGGCCATAACTTGATTGTCTCAATTTCCTTTCCTGTAAAATAGGATTCGGAAAGTATTCACTTTAATGACATCATGCGATTAATGTTTTTAAAATACCTCTAATGAATGATTTTTAATGAAGAGTTGGCTGAAAGAACAAACTCCAGTTGGTAATGATATCATTTGTATTTCTGGCCGCTTGCTTCATGTGAGCTGCTGAAAGCAATAAAAAGTAGTGGTTTTGAAGCACTGCTCTGCTTTGATTCAGCATTTGCAGGTTGCTCTGGTTGCTCACTGTGCGCGTAGCACGAAAAATGTGTATGAGTTCCTATAGGGAGTTTTAACACCATTTGCGTTCCCCCAAAGAGCACAGGTAGCATCAGTGCTGCCCCAGACTCCAATATCTGGTGGGTAGTCGGCACAAAGCACGCGCAGCGTATGCCGGGGCATGGTGCAGAGGGAAATTGCTGCCATAAAAGGTGGGGTACGTTGTGCAGTGCATCAGCTCTTCTGCCCCAGCTCTTGGTGTGATGTGAGTGTGAAAAAGCCCGCTCGCTTTCACAGGTCTCTCAGTATTAACGGCTACTTCCAGATTTAGCAAATTGCCTGGTGGTAAAATAGGTACCTGATGGCTTTCGGTTGAAGATGTTTGGCAAACCTTAACTTCTGTTTACTTTCAAAGCACAACTTTCTGCCAAACTAGAAGTTTTTTTGTAGTTGTGTGGAAAAGTCAGGAGGACATTTCAGGTCAGCAGCACTTGAAGAGCACGTCAACCTATAAATAATATAGAAAATCAGACCAGGCTGTGACTCTCAGGGAAAAAAAAAAAAATCTTTAACATTTTCAGTGAGATTTTTTTTTCTGTTCATTAGACCATGTTACAGGATTATTCAAGCAACACCTTCTCAATGATTGAAACTTCAGAAACTTTTATATAAAATTAGCAAAACTTGTATTTAAAAAAATCTGAGCTTACAATATGGCAAGAGGCTGGAGGTCTTGTTTGAAAACTTCTACCAGACCTTGGTGATTTCAGCTGTGACCAATCTTTGCTCCTTCAGGTATCGGTCTCCAGCTTTCCATGTCCAATCTTGGTATGATGAAGTTAAAGATTACACGTACCCGTATCCTCATGAGTGCAACCCGTGGTGTCCAGAGAAATGCACTGGTTCTATGTGCACGCATTACACCCAGGTAAAGGAGATGAAGGGCTTTTGTACCTGTACTCTCTGCATCCCCCCATGTCCCAGTTGTCACGGGAATGTGTGCCCACAGAGGGGTAGCTTTCTTATTTTCAATAACTGCGTTGCACTTGCAGATAGTCTGGGCCACGACGAACAAGGTCGGCTGTGCCGTGAACGTCTGCAAGCAGATGAATGTCTGGGGAGAAATCTGGGAGAACGCCGTCTACCTGGTCTGCAACTACTCGCCGAAGTAAGGCAGATGAGCTGGGCTCTCTCCAGCTTTCCTAAAACTGGCAGGTTGCTTAACTAGCCCAGGATCTGGGGAAGAGATTTCAGGCAGTCTAGACTGGCGGTTGTGGCTTTAAATTTTCTCTTTAGACGGCAGCACAGAGCTGGTTCAAGACTTCTGAGCATTGCCTGGAAAACTGAATGAGGGGCCGGGGCCAGGCTGGAGCTTTGATGTTCCTGCCATGGGAAGGAGGAGCGGGAGATGGCCAGGACGGAGCTGGCGTGCGCTGCCAGGCGGGACTTGCTTTCTCCCTGCTGCTCGGAGGCTGGGAGGGGATGGGGTGGTGATTAACGCCGCTCAGCGCTGCTCCAGCAGCCAGGTAGGCTGCCGTATCATCACACGTTTTCACCCCTTCCCCGCAAAATCCGCTGATTTAAACGCACCGCTGCTTCGTGCAAAGCCAGCCCTTGCAGGAGTCGCGGGTGAAAGCGAAGCGAGCTGGGGCCCGCTGCAAGGAGCTGCAAGGAGATAAAACCCAGACCCAGTGAACAACCTGTGGCTTTGGGGGGGGGGGGAAAGAAAAAGTGAAATAGCTAAATCTTGACTGATGCAGTTAACTCGATGGTTTGATTAAATTTCAAAATGAAAATCACATTCCTTGATTACTACATGCAGAGGAAGGTTCCTCCCTGGCAGTGGCAATTAATATTTTCTGCTTTTAATGTCTAATAGGAGAAACATTCCCACTCCCGAGTCCTTAGCGATTTAAATCTTCTCAACAAAATGAAATAGGGAAATCACTATATACAAATGGAGTGGCTTGGAGAGCATCTGACTCCTGGAGATCTTAGTTAGAATAATGCAGAGAAATAAGATGTGCGGGTACAGAGCTGGCAGCTCATAGCACGATCCAGGCAGAGCCCTACGGGTGGGTTGTCTAAGGCCCCTTAGCTCCTGAGCATGTTACGCTTGTGGTTTGGTGGGTTTTAGTAACCTGCTCCTCATATGGGATCACGCCATCTCCCATGGAGCTCCTGCAGCAGGCTGGGCTATTTGCACGCCATCCATTCAGGGCTGCTGAATGGAAAAATACTCTATTTCTGCAGTTTCTGCTTAATCTTTTCTCTCTGGCATTGGTGCGCATTGTCCTCATCTAGCCTTATAGGTGGAGACAGCTGAAAGAGCAATAACCAAAGGGTTCGTCGCCATGGGCTGAACTCCGGCTCCTTCAACCTTCTCAGCCCCTGAAATCTGCAGTACAGAGTGCCAAAAAGGGCTTTTGTTTCTGGGTAGTTTCTTGAGGAAAATGCAGTAATCCGTTGATTTACTTCTGTTTACATAAGATCGCAGGATTTCCATAGGAGTTTAACGTAAAAGTGCATGCAACTTATCTAAGTAAACCCTCAAAAATGTCCTCTTGGAGGTGAAATGAGGAGGAACATTTTTCTTAACAACCAGCTTTCCTGAGCTGGTTGTGTAGTCTTTGCCGAGTTGCTCTGGGCCAAGACGATGTTTCTGCAGCCTCAGAGGCAAAACTGGGGACTCGAGGATGCCAGGGTGGGTGAGCAGAAAGTGCAAAGTGCTGCTCCGTTGCCCAGATGATCTGGTGTGAGGGTCCGTGTATTTCTCCTGTTTTTCTATTTGGAAATGGTTCCAGATGGAAAAAGGAGCAGCTTTTCAATGGTAAGAGCTGTGCTCCAGCCTGGCCCATGCTGCTGCCTGGGGGTGTTGCAGAAGATGGTGGGAGACTTGTGGCTCTGATGAACAAGAGAGATGAAGGCAAGCGTTGGGCAAATGGGAGGCAGCAAGCAGGTGGCCCCTGAGCCCACTGAGCTATTGCTGGAGGCTAACAGGCAGCATGGGGACGGAAAGAGTGGGGACAAGCTGTTTTTTCCTCCTTTACAGCCCCCTATCCAAGGATGAGCATAGCAGATACACCTATTTTTCCCACTCCCTTAGTGCCAGGCGGTCTTGGGGGCTTGGATGGGGTATTTGGGTGTCTGACAGGTACGCATTGCTCCTGTTCTTGCAGGGGCAACTGGATTGGAGAAGCCCCATACAAGACCGGCCGCCCCTGCTCCGAGTGCCCGCCGAGCTATGGAGGAGGCTGCCAGAACAACCTCTGCTACAAAGGTACGTGGTAGGGGGCTTGGGGCACCCTCCTGGGTTGGGGAAAAGGCTGGAGCAAACTTACGCCTGGAAACTTTTGGTTAGAAGCAGCCGCAGCTTTGTGCACCTTTTCATTAGCCGTCCTTAATATTTCGACATCGCAGCATGTGGTAAATCAGTGGCTGCTGCTGAAACTGAAAAGCCCTGAACTGCTTAAAATCTGGATCTCGGATTCGGCGCGTTTTCCCTGGTGAAAATGAAAGCGAGCGCTCGAACTGGGGGGAAGCTGCTCTGAGCTTACGTGGGTTTGGCTCGGGAGCTCCAGTGGGATTTTGAGTGTTGGCAGGCTGCGGGCAGGAGCGATCCCGTCCTCGCTGGGTTTGTTTGGGAAGGGAATGTTCTCCGGCGCTTACTGGAGGCGACGTGGGTGGGCAGAGTTTGGCTGCCTGCCCTGCTCCTTCAGGGGCCGGGGACGGAGCGTTTCCCTCTCTCCCCACCTTGGTTTTCATGGCTGCAGAATGAATATAGCAATTTGTGTCTCTTGGAGGAGAGGAGGGGATCATGGATGGTTTTTCCTGAAAAAAAAAAAAAATCTAAAATATATTCTTCACACTGGAATCTCCAGTGAAGCAGTGCTATCCCCCTTGCACGCAGGATTTTCTGGGATGATGCATTGAGGGCATTTTTCTTCTCCCATGTGTTTTGCTTCACTGGGCTGTTAGAAACAGGCAGGTTCCCTGGAGACTTGCCCAAAGCAGAGGCAGCAAAATGCTTCAACGGTGCATTTACCATTTTTAGCTTGGGGTTGTGGGGCCAGGTGGAGGTCCCCGGGGTGCAGGTGGGCTGCAGTGGAGAGAAGGGGAGAGGGGATGCCCCGGTGGTAGAAAGCCCTCTTGGAGCCACCACCCCTCATCCCTTTGCTTGCATCGCTCCTCTCCTCATTGCCAAGGATGAGAGCGGTGCAGGGTTTTGGGTAGGACTGACCAAGCAGAATGAATTTTGCTGGCACCGTTTCCCAAATCCCTTTGCCCAGCTGCCACAGCAGGCAGCTTGTTCTCCATCGAAGGGTAAAGCAAGGGATAAACCCACCGCAGGTGCTAAATTCAGGACCATGATGTAGCAGGACCCGTGCTTTACTAGAGGAGCAGCTGAAGCTGTGCTGACGGGGTGGTTTGAAGAAGCAAACCTAGGTGGTAGGAGAAGAGGTGTCAGCCACCTTCCCAAATACCAGGGCCCTCTTCTTGCACGTGCCCTTCAGCCAAATTGTGTTCTCCTCCAGAGAGAAAGAGCCATATGGGAAAAAGAGGAAGAAATAGCAGCACTTCTTCTCACTAATTAGTGGGGATCATTTCAAACCTTTATTGTAAGATGCTCTAAATGCCGCTTCATGCGCAGAGGAGTGGGAGAGGAGCAGATCTGCCCTCCTGGTGCTGCACCTGCCCTGGCAATAGCCCTGTGCTGCCTTTAACGGGCATTTTTGAGTTCCCAGCTACTTAAAAGCAGATCCTCGTCAAACTAAATCACCTCTCCCAAAATATGGACCTGTCCAACTTCCCCATCAATGCGAACACACTGTAATTATCTTTAATCCCCTCTTCTAACAAGATTACCGTTATGAAGATCCCGTCATCACCGAGACGGATGAGACAAACGAAGTGGAGATTCCGCAGGTCACAGAGCAAAAGCCCGTGCGGTTCTACCCTCCTGAAAGCAAGCCCAGCGATCCCAGCAAGACCAAGAAAATCATCCTGGACTCCTACATGAGTAAGGCAGCCTCTTTCTTTTTCAGCTCCTATAACTTTTGGAGTACCTCTGTGGGAAAAGGTGTGGAAAGTGGTGAGGAGCCTTGGGGGAAAAAGTAACTGGGAGGATGTTTGAGTGGAGGGGGGGAGGTAATCTGTGTGAAAATTCACTGATAATTATAGCAGAAGCCTGCCAGAAGTGGGGAGCAAAGCTTTCAGAAGCCACTCGTGCATTCTGCATGTCAATCTGCAATAGTTATTTGTTCTTTTAAGACATCTCAGGGAAGTATCGATGAACCAAAGGTCCCCAGATCAGTAATCGCTTTAGGAAATACTGGTTTTATTTCCCAGGTAAAATACTGTACACTCAGCAGATGCTCCCTTTGCAGCTTTTGGGTTGGGTGGTTTTTTTTTTTCTTCTTTTTTTTTTTTTTCATTTGTTTCCTTTTTATTTCTTGTTTGGGAAGATTTCTGAAGTTATTTGTGGAGCTGGTAGTACTTCCTCAGTTGTTTTCTAATCGCTGTTAATTAAAAGAGACTTATTGTGAAAACAAGGTGAGGCAAGCCGATGCATCCTTTTCAAGCTTATCTACCAGCATCTCGAGAGTCTGTAATTAAATGGAGAATGAGAGCTCTGGCTGTGGACCTCGGGTTGTAAATCAAAGCCGTCAGCTGTCAAATGTCTCTTCCTTGCTAATGTTTCCAAAGCCACCTGTCTCAGGTGAACGGCTAAAGAGGCACGAACTGCTCCGGGCTGGTTGGTCTCTGATAAGATTTTATCTCGCTGCACCAAAGACCTCCAGAAAAGACATGTGGTGGTTGCTCATCTCCGTAGCTTGAAAGCAGGCTGTGGCAGTCTCTTTCCTTTTTAAAATATTTATCTATTTCATTTTTTCCTCCCCAGCACAAGTCATTACCTGTGAAACCAAAATGCGAGACAAATGCCGAGGCTCAACATGCAACAGGTAGCCTTTTATTGATACTTCTCGGAGCGCTGCGGGAAAAAGTGGCCTAAAAACTGTCTGGTCCTTGCAAACTTGGGATAGGCCATACCGTGTATTTTTTGTGAATACCTAGGTAGATCTCTTTTTAGAAAAAAGCTTTAACTTCTCTTAATACAAAGCCTTCAGCCAAGCCTAGCAATAAGGTGACTCAGTGTATTTTATTCAGCCATGATGACCCACGGTTCCAGGTGTCCAAAATAATTTAATAAATTCTGGCAGAGTCATTTCTGAGCCGTTTTCATGCATTCCACCGCTGTCCAAGCCAGACCAATAATTCATGGCTTGTCCCCTCCCAGCCAGTCAAGAACTTCTGGTTAAGGTTTCTGCAAAGAACGGGACAGTTTATCACTTGGAGAAAAAACAAATCCACAGAATCTAAATATTGGTCGGGCTTCTAAGGAGGGTGGAGAAACTGTTTTAAAAAGTAGCTATTTTGCAATCTTGTTTTTAAATGGAAGAGTTACGTGAAATGAATGGAATGACTATTAAATGAAATAGAGTCAAAGTCTGTTTTTCTTGAATTGTTTTTTTGCCACCCTCAAAGATATATATCTTTACTAGGTATTTGTGCCCAGCTGGCTGCTTGTACAGTAAGGGAAAGATCTTTGGAACATTTTATTATGAGAGTGTAAGTACCTTTTAATAGCTCATAGATGTAATTTGTGGGGAGTTAGCGGTAATAACAGAAATGGGGAATGCCAACGATTCTGGTGTAATTTGGCTTTTCCTCTTCTCCAGTTGTGGTGCTGTAAACTGGTGCTAATAGAGATTATCTGTATTTTCCTCATCTGAGTGATGAAAAAAGAAGCAGTTTGGAAAGGCAAAGTGATTCCAGACTGGGTTTTGTTGTGAATGCCCTTAATGTGCAATGAAACCCAAGGAAAGTGAGGCATGGGGATCAATAGACAGCTCTTACAAAGCTCTCTTCTTTAGTGTGGGCAGCTGTCATGCTAAACAGAAACTCATATGGAAAACACTGTTAAATATTGTAACTAAATAACGTTCTGGGCTGATTTGCTGGATCTTGAATTAGCAAGGTAATTTATAAATAAAGCATGGCACTGTTTTCCCATCAAAACTACTTTTGGGGTGAAGAAAGGTTGAAGATAAAAGGATTTTTGTGTAAAAGCATGTTTGCTTTCCCCGTTCTCACTGTTGGTGCATGACTGCACTGCCCATGATACATCCTTGCCCTGCAACTTCTGTGATTGCAGACAGCTGCCTTCCTCAAGTGGTTTCAGCAGAAATCTTTTGGGTTTGACTATTTGGGTGAGAACTGGAAATATTTCATACTGGTCGTTAATTTCCAATGCTGCCTTTCTTCTAAATTGTATCTAAATGTACTGTTTTGCTATTTAAAAAAAAGCTTGCCATTCAACCAGGCAGTGCTTAAAATAATAATAATAAAAGAATAAGGCCGTGTTGGGAGAGTAAGATTTAACAACCAGATTCCAAAGGAAAGAACTCAGCTTATTTTCCATTTGGCCCTTCGGTGGTGGTTTCATCTCTTCTTCATTCTGTGCACAGCGGCGTGTCAGGGTTGCTCTGTGAATGAGATTTATTTCACGTGCTATTTGTATTTGTACTCTTGTCAGTCATCAAGCATATGTCGTGCGGCAATTCATTACGGCATCCTGGACAATAAAGGAGGACTGGTTGATATCACGAGGAAGGGGAGGACACCGGCTTTTGTGAAGTCTACCAGGAACGGCGTGGAGTCTTTTAGGTACTATCTTCATTAAGAAGCTTTTGTATTTTCTTTAAATATAAGCAGATGTTCAGTCATCTTTATTACTCATATGTACACATAGTGATTTGAGTAACCCTAGTGTGCTTTTTTTTTTTAAAAAATAAATGTTTTTGTATGGTTGTTTTGCAGGAAAAGTAAGCCTTCAAATGCATTCATGGTGTCCAAAGTCACAAGTAAGTTTTAAAAGTTGAGAAGAAACCTTTCTTGCTAGAATTTTATGGGATACTTGAAAACGTAATCCCTTACAGTGCTCTCTTTCATTTTAAGTGGTCATGTCAAATGGCTCAGTACCACAACTAAACCCTAGAGTGGTGATCCATCACCCATTATGGGCAATCCTACTATCAACCACCACATTTTTCTGTGGAGATCTAGGAAGAAGGGACGGAAAAAGGTTCACGGTCAGGTCCAAACATCAGCTGTGGTGTCACAAGCTGCTGATAGTGAAGTGACGGAAGATGAGCCATCTTTGTATGAAAGCCTCACTCTAGCATGAACACTGTAAAAACGGAAAAAAATGAGTACCTAGTATAATAGTGCAATAGTATAATGAAACATATAACACACACAAAACTAGTTCATAAAAGTGAGTCACCACGTTTATGATGAGCACATACATAAATGCTGTTCGGCTCTACTTTTTAAACAATTCCCACCTTCTGAATATCTTTGAATAATTCCTCCTCCGTATAATCATCATTTTGATTAGATCCGTTTGAGCCACTTTCAGGGAAAACAGTAGGTGTCAGGTTATTTGGACTCCGCGCCTGGAGCTGTGGCAAAAATACACCGTCTTGTGGGTCGGCTGCTTTTCTCTTTTGAAAGCTGTGACCTTTTTAAGGCCACGGTGTAGTAGGGTAGCCGGATTTCTGCTGGAGAGCTGGTCAGCCCTCTCCTGGCTGCATGCTGCTGGTAAAGGAGCGAGCAGCTTTCCTCCTGGTGCCCTCAGCTGGACATGGGGCTCACCAGATGCTTTGTGTGGCTGCGACTTGTGTGTTCTGCAGCTGCCTGAGCTTTTAGGTATAATAATTTGCCTTTCCGTGTTTATTTCCGCAGCGCAGACGCTGGATTGCTATACTACAGTAGCTGAGCTGTGCCAGTTCAAAAAGCCGGCCACCCATTGCCCAAGGTAACTGTGTGCCACGAGCACAAGCCTGCTTATGTTCAGCTGGAAACCCGCTTTCCTCTGCGGATGGAGGATGCTGAGGTCCCCGGGTCGGAAGGCTAGCAGGAATGGAGCTGATTTTACCAGATGAACTGGAGGAGGGCGTTGGGAATGGCGTGTTTCCTCCTGCCACCATGCTTTTCTTGGCATCATGATAGAAAATTCATGTTAAATTTTCAGACCGCTTCAGTAGCATCTAAGCTGGGCTGGGCGATCCCGTTTCAGCACACCCCTTTGTATGAGCATGCAGCTTCGCGTTCGGCCTTTATTCTCCTGCACTTGCTGGGTTTTGGATGCAGTTTTCCTTTCCGCCTTAAAATATGGGAAAAGATTTTTCTAGAAAGCTGCTTTGTGCAGCTGTAAGTCATGGCAGGGCAGGGGGGCACAAGCACGTGTAAATAAGTACGTGCATAGCATTGTGCAAAAATATAGGTCCTTCCGTTTGAAAATGTCATAAAAGACCAGTCCCTCTTTTACCGGTCTAAACCCCTCTATTTGCAGTTCTGCAGTAACTACCAAATGTCATCTGAGGGGAAAAAATAATTAAATTCACTGTTGCCACCTGCAGACCAGATGCAGGCACTTGAAATCTCCCAAGAATGCAGCTTCCTTTCCTGTTGAGCCTTGATATAGAGAATAACTATGAATAAATTGTTTTCTAGGATTTATTGTCCAGCCCACTGTAAAGACGAACCGTCGTACTGGGCACCGGTGTTTGGCACAAACGTTTATGCAGACGTGAGTATGCTCCTTTCCCTGACGGCCCCCTGTATCGCGATGTCTGTGTCGCAGAGCTGGGGTCACGCTCCGCGATGTAGGGAAGGCAGCCAAACTCTCCGTCATCATTACAAGGAGGGGATGGAGTAAATGGGGATGAAGGAAGAAGCAGCACCAACAAAGTGCAAGAGCTACTGCACCGGGCTGGGGTCAGCAGGCTTGGGGAGCCCTTCCAGCCTCCGGCACTGACTTATTCTTGTGGATTTGGGCAGGTCACTTAGCCTCTCCGTGCCTTAGGATCTATGGCTGTCAGACGATGGCAGCTCTTGTCCGCCTTTGCAACGTTGCGAGATCTGCAAATGAGCCCCAAAAGGCTTTTATTAGATGCTATCACCCTATGCAGTCGTCAAAAATAGGCCTTCTTCCCCCTCCTTTGTCCCCCTCTTTCTGGGAGCTGTACGGCGGTTTTGAGCAGTCGGGACACAGCGCAGAGCGGTGGGATGAAAGCATGCGAGTTGGTTTTCTTGGTTTGTTTTTCTAAACTCAGCTCGTGGGGATGAGCAGAGACTTGATGCTAAAACTAGGCAAAGAGTCATTTTTTGGAAATCTCTTAATATTAGGCCTCTAAAAACTGGGTTTCAACGTTTTCCATTTGCGGGTGTTTCTTTCTTTTTGTTTTTCTTTGTTTTTCTCTTTTTTTTTTTTCCCCCTGTCAGAGATGGCGTTTAGAAATGCCAGCTGCCTGGCTGGTGCGTGTAGCCTGTAGGAACATGCTTTTTGAAGGCCTGGGGGAAGCGGTCGACAGATCGTGGACCCCCAGCTTGGGGTCACCGTGGAGCTTTGCGGACTCCTGAGAAAAAACATCCTGCAGAAATCATACAATAATTTAGGGCAAGCAATTCTGAAAGCAATTTTAAAAAAAACAAACCCGCCCTGTTTTTTATTTTACTTGAGACCTCTTTTTTAAAAGGTACTGCTGCACAAACAGGTTGGCCTAGACTAGCTGACATGCAAATTCATCGGGCAGCTGCCACCCCGCGGTACCTGCCTCTCTGCATGCTCCGACCTGCAGGAAATGGGAAATAGTTTTCTCTTTTTTTTACTGAGGACAAAACTACCTCAGATTACCCCCGGAACGGGGCCTGCGATTACAAGGGTATTAGGCAAGGAGCAGCATCCCGCGCTGGCATTGTTTCCTGATTTGTACTGACGCAAAAGGATTAGTGTCCTTTAATGAATCGCAAGCTCCATTTCCTACCGTACCCGCTGGGTATTGTTTCATAAACCGGGGCATGGACTGTGATTTGGGAGGAAAATAAAATAATAATAATAATAAATAAAAAAAACCAAAACAGTATTTGGCCCCTTCCTAGAGGGTTTGGTTAACCTTTGTCTGCACTAGGGTACTAATAGCGTGGTGCAGGTGTAACAAGGAAAGCGTTTAGGTTTTTATGAGAGCGCGAGATTGGTAGCAAAGCGGGTGAAACCAGCTGGGAAAAAGGAGTTTGAGGAGGCTGTGCAACGTGCCGCAAAGGGAGAGGTATGGATGATGAGGAGTGCTCAGGCTGGAAGGCTGACAAGAGAAACACGCATGCCGTGCAGGGAGAGTTTGGGCAAAGGCTTCTCCCGAGGAGCACGGGCTGTGCAGGATGCCCTCCGGGAGGTGATGCTGTGAATTAACCCGAGCCCGTGGCCGGGGGATGATTAAAGCAGAGAGAATAAGCTGGGTGAGACAAGCGCTGGTCTTCTGGGAGGGCTCTTTGGCTTCACGGCCAGAGTGGCCCTGGGGGGATTTGTGCTCCAACTGTGTCTTCTTAAATAAGTTATCTAAAAGAAAAAGAAGCATCTTGCCGTCTTTGTGTTTAAGGGATTTCTACCCACTTTAAATGCATTCTGATTGGGGTTTTTTTGCTCATCATTATAAACTTATCTTGGATTGTGTGGCTGTAAGATTATCTCCTGGGTACTCCCGATGGCTTAAAGCACCAACAGATATTGGCAGTCTTTGCTTTAAAGAGCAGTGCGGGAAATGGTTCATGGTGAAATTAGTGAGACTGTGGAACAGGGACATAGAGGAGCCTTAAAATTTGGGGTAAATGAACAAAATACAGGAAAATGTGCTATGGGAAAAGTTCATTCCCAAATCTCAGGTCTTTCCACTGAACAGCATTACTTGGGGAGAACAGACTTGCTGCCTGCATGCAGGGTTTGCAGATTGAAGCAGCACGTGGGGAACACATCCAGCATCCTTCCAGTGCTGAAATTAGTAGCGAGATGCAGTTGGCTGGGGAACAGAAAATGTGTTGCCTTTTTTCCCTGGTGGCATATTGCAGCAAAGTTCTTTACACTGCCATGTAAATGGGGGGAAACATTAAAAAAAAAAAAAAAAAAATCTATGAACACAGGATTGTGCTTAGGAAATCAAACTCAGCTCTCGCTAATGCAGAGAGGACCAGTTCTGGCATGATGCTGGAGCTGTGTGAACACCCAGGGGTCTTTATCAAGGCTGTAAAAGAGCTTTTAAGTTTCACAGGACACTGTCATTTGTCACTCGGCCTGGGTCCTAGCGTGACATAAAACTGCAAGGGAAATCCACAGTTGTGCGGCAATTAGTTGGAGTAGGATAGATCACCTACATAATGAGGCACGCGTTTATCACCAGAGCAAACCAAGCTGGGTGGCTGGGCTCTCAGGAGATATGAACTTAATGATTAAACCGGTCAGACTAATGAGGAAATTAAGGGTGATTAAACTGGTAGTCACAGCTAATAGTCACAGACTATTGCTAGGAGCCCTCTATAAAAAGTATTGCCTCAGAGTTCATTTCATAAGGAAACGCTCTCAGAGCATCCCAAGGGGCTTACACCATGGAAAGCCGTTGCGTTGTCCATACAGTTGTTGTCCTTCTGAATTTGAGGGGAAGGCCTTATTCCTGTAATGTCTCATCTTCCAAAAGCTCTGCAATCAATTCATCAAAGCGCAGCCTGGCCTGGGATATGAGAGGGCTGTAATCCAACAGAGTGATAAGGGGAGTTTTGGAGCAAGGCAGTAAAAACCTGTTGGTCAAAGCTTTGAGTAAGTGGCAGAACAGCAAGTCCTGGAAAAAAACCCAGGAATGCCTTGAAAAGAACATCGTTTAGGATGTCTCCCAGTGGAGAGTGTTGCAAATTGATTCAGGACAGTTTAATTTTACGAGCCAATTTTAGATTTACAGTTTTCCCACCGCATACTAGGGTGAATTCACGGCATATCTTCCAAACACAGCGTTCCCTTGCTCCCTTGACCATATATAGAAGCAAAGTACCAAACTGGCACTCAAAAGTCAGAGAGCTGCCAAGAGATAGGCCATGCAAAGTGATAAATATATAGGGGACAAGGCAAACCTGCTATATATGGCTGCAGGAATGAAACAGCATGATCCGTATCGTACGTACGCAACGGGAATGTTTGCCCTTGGCACTGGTTTTGTGGTAGTTTGATTTTTAGTGATCAGGGAGTTTACGGGGTTGGGATTTTCACCTGCTGCAGTTGCCGGTGCAAAGCTGGTTTTTGCTTTTTGTTATTCCAGCTTGCTGTACGTAAACCCTCCAGAGGGTTGATGGCCAAGTTGATACTATGCCTAAGTCTTCTCTGCTTTTGCTCTCTTTTCTGGATGCTTTGGGAGCTTACTCATCAGTTGTTAGTGTTTTGTGTTCCTCCAGCTCTTCTGACTCTGCACATCTTGGAGAGCAGGGTGATGGCGCAATGTGCAATAGAGAAGCTTTAGTCTTTTTGGAAGTGTTAATCTCCCTCCGTACTTGCTGTTGTCGTATGGGGTAATGCCTGTCCAAAAACTACACCACTTAATGGGTGCAGTCCTTCTGGTTTTCCTAGAAAGAAGGATGTGAGCTGTCCTGGATAATTGGTGGTCATTTACCTTAATTCAGGACAAGCGTCTGCTTTTCAAGCAGCTGGGTGAATAAACTTTGCTGAGGTGGCTGGTCACTAGCAAAGAGTTTCACTGCAGCAGTTTCTCTGGTGCAGACTCAAGAGACACTGGCTGGAAAGTTGTCCTCAATTCAGCTTTGGCCCTGGATAATCTCCCAGGCGCAGCTCCACTGCAGAAGGGAGTGGTGGAAAGGCTGCTTGTCCTCTGTGGCGGTGGTGGATCTTCTTTACAGATATTTTGACTTTGCATTTGGTAGTGGGGCTTATGACATACCTGCAAGGTCTATTCTATGACATCTTTTATCCCTGGCCTCCCCAATAAGAAGGACAGAATTGTTTCATAGCTTTTTCATTTCACTCTTTTAAAATGTTTTAATTCCCTGGTTTTCCGTGGCACTAATGGAGACGGTAAATCTACACCTATAAGATATAGACCGTTTATGAGTCAAAATAATTAAATATTTTTCAGAGCTCCAGTATCTGCAAAACTGCAGTGCACGCAGGAGTCATTGCAGATGAAAGAGGTGGTTTTGTGGACGTGATGCCCGTAGAAAAGAAGAAAAGTTATGTTGGTTCCTTAAAGAACGGAGTCCAGTCTGAGAGGTGGGATTTGTTTCTTTGTACTTTCCTCTTATTCTCCACTGTGTGTTCAATTGTATGTCAAAGTCAGCAGGTATCAGCCAGAAAGGCTGGTGGATGGGAAATACGTGACTTAATAGTGTCACTGTGAATTTTGAGATGCAAAGAAATGGAGCGTGTTGTCCTGCTCTTACCCTGCACAAGTGAGTAGCTGCTTTCAGATTGGTGCCAAAGGTATGAACTGTTATTAAGCCTTGTTTTATTTTATTCAGTATGGGTCCATATTAACACATTTTGTTCTATGTGTTTATAACATTAAAAGACAAGCAGAGGTATTTCCGCAGCTTTCAGCCTGGGCCATGCTTTGAGGCTTATAACTGGGATTTTCATTCAGCTCTGGGGTGTGGGATATGTTTGGTTTTGTTAACTAATTTCTTCTATTCTCTTAGAAAGAAGAATGAGTAAATTAACCTATAGAGAGATGATCAACCAGATTTTGAAGATGGGTTTGCCACCCTTGTAATTTTTTGGTAGTTTCTTTTGGGCTAACCTTGCTGGTCTCAGTGTACAATGGCAAATCAGTGCTTCCAAAATCCTGCACCTCCAGATGACTGCAATGATCGAATCGCAGCTCCTTCGGTCCTTTCTAATTTGAAGGTTCCATTTCAGTCTGTGATGTACTTTTTCAGATATTGCTGTGATGGTACTGATTTCTCAGAGCTATCTTTGCAAACATAGAATTTCCCACTATTGTGGGGGGGTTTGGTCACTGCTAACATGGCTCTAGTTCAACTTTTATAATTATCACAAGAAATCCAAAAAAGTTGCCTATTTTTTTTCTAATAATGGATATCCCAGAATGCTGTAGAGCATCTCAGAAAATATAAATAGACTAAACCAGGAAAGCTATAGGCATTAAATATGGACTGCTTTAGTATAGATCTATCGGGGTCAGCATTTTGCCCTTCTGTGATTTGCAATTCAGTAGACTGGATTTAGGTGACAAACCTCCTGTTTGTGTGAGTTCTGTCTCTGTTTTCCTTTCACTTACCTTTAATACTAAGAGATAACTTTTTACTTGGATGGCAAACTCTGCCCTAGCTAAGAATAGACCCTACTGCTAGCAGTGGCATGCAATATGAGCCCCAGGCGCTGATCTAGCAGGTGAGGGAAACCAAAGACGTTCTCACAGCAGGGATGAGTATGAAGGTTTGGGAAGTGTGATTTACGCTCAGCAATAAGGAGCACCTTCATGCTGTGAGATCCACTGGACAGTGAAATAGCTTTTCAAAGATCAAGGTGAAAACTTTACTCTTTAGGACACTGGAAATAACCTTTGCTATAGATACCTACCCAAACAGGTATGGGAAAAGGTTGCCTTTAAGATTTACTGAGCCTGTACCCTTGTTGGAATGTTTATTTTGCAGGAATATGGAATTTTGCCTTTTTCCTGAGGTCTTGCAGCCCAGCAGGGCTGAAGAAATCAGGGCTGGGAACAGAAAAGCCCCCCTTGCCCCCATGCACACAGCCGTCCCCAGCAGCTTGGAGGCAGAGCTGTTTGGGACACCTCTGCAGACTGAAAATGAATATACATATTTATTGTCATTTAACGTGAGCTGATCTGGCTGCTCCCATTGCCAGCACTAGGAGATGGGCCAGACAAGCCCTGGGAACCTGCCAGCCTATTTGACAACTGTTTTTAGGAAAACATGTTCCTCTTTCTGCCTGAATCCCTGCATAAGGGAGCACAGTGTTCCTTGGATAAAAGCTAGCACTGTAAGAGAAGCTTCTGCTTCCCAGCTCCTTTTGTTGGCATTAGCACTCTAGATTTGGATTGAAAGCATAAAAAAAACAACAAACCAAACAAAGTAAGCTGTGGATTTGTGCCTCTTCTTTTTTATCCTTTATCTTTCTCCTGCTCCTGGTGGGGCCACATCAGCACAGAGCCAGTGCTGAAGCAGTGCACCCTAAAGAAAGTCAGTGTTACCTGTAGGTCTGTCACACTTTGGGTCCTGCAGTGCCTGCATTTCGTTCATTACATGTTTTGTTTTGTTTTTTTTTTTTCCTTCTTTTTCTCCAGTTTGAAGAATCCTTCAGATGGAAACGCTTTCCGAATTTTTGCTGTGAGGCAGTAAATTCCCAAGGAAGGTCCCGTTTTCTTTGGGAGAGCGCTCTGTTGATCTCCAGAGACAGGAAGGCTCCTCTGATGGCATCAGCTCTGACCGTACCCTCCTTGCCGATCTCTTTCAGGGAATTAAAAAAAGAAAAAAAAAAAAAAAAAAAAAAAAAAAAAAAAAAAAGACACCAGGTTCTGACTCAGCTGTTTGCATCTCATCGCACCCGTTCAGCGTTGTTATCTTTTTCGTTTCGTTTTTTTGTTTCTCTAGGGGCATTCAGCAGTGATAAACTGTTCTAACTTTCAATTTATGAGAGGTGTGCTACACAGAACGGCGGTGGCTCAATGTACAGCAGATGTAGGGATCTCGGCCTGGCCCTGGGGGGCATTTTTAGGGTGTGAAGCATCTACTGCGATGGGCGTGAGGACGTGCGCTGCTGAGCAGACTCAGAAGTGAGCGACTGTCCAGGTGCCGGACCCTTTGAAATGAGAAACTGTTTTAGAAGTTGCATCTTTTGAGGAGAGGCTGGGCTTTGGTAGAGCGTTTTTGTGTATGTTTGATCTTTTTTTGCGCAGAAGAAGAGAAAATTTGGTATTTTCCCAACGAGGTGGCATGCGTCAGCACTGCCGTGTAAGGCTGCTGGGGCATTGCACTAGGCAACGTTGTACGATGGTGTCACGTCTGGGGAGAGGATGTTCCTGTCGGCCAGACATCGAGGTTTTGTGGGGACTGGAGTAGGATGTGAAATGGTGGCAGAGACCCTCGCTGCAGAAAATGAGGCCACCAGATAATCAAAACAGCAGGTTTAGTGTTTGCTGGTCAAACATTCGGAGGTATTTTGCAAGTCTGGCAACCTATGAGAAGTCAGTGAATCGGGGCTCCTGTGCTGGCACATCTCATCCTATACTACACACCATTTCAAATAAAATTTCAGTTAAATGCAGTGTATTGTTTAATACAGCAGTGCTGGTTGTTTTATCTGTAGTAGTTAGGTAGCGATAAAGTTAACCTTATTTCTGCTAGGAACGGTTGCATCCGTAGGAAGCATGTTCATTTCACTTGGTGAAGCTCTTTGTGGTGTGTGCAGTTCTGAGAATTTAAAGATATGGCATAAATTGGGGATAGAATTAATTTTTCCTGTTCAATTTGTGACACCAGCAGATCCCAACTTTCAGTGTAAATGCTGTACTCATGAGCATTTGTCATCCAGAATGGTATGTTTTGCAAAACCCATAGGTGTTGTAATGTTGTTTAATTGTTATTTATGTCTCAACATGCATCCAAAGGCATTTCAAAGTCAAGAGAAGAGCCTGGCATGACCTGCTCTTTAAGGCAGAAGAGTATTCTCTGCTTGATATTGGAAATGATTTTTTTAGAATTGGTCTAAACACAGATCTGATTGTCTTTTGGTGCGCACACATCCAGTAACTTCATTACTCATGAGGAGGCAATGTAAACTTTAGTTCTTTGGTTCTTGTAAATGCATAGTCTTTCTGCTCAATAACTTGATTGTAATACTGTATAACAAATGGGAAAATATTTCCCTCTATTTGGCAGATGTCTTATAGCTGCTCTTATGCTCCGGCTATGTTTGGTTTAATCTAGACAGATACAAAAGCCATTTCTTCAAGCTGTTTCAAAACACAGACCAAAAATTTTTATATGATTAAGCACTTCTTTAATTCTGTAAACACCATGAAATAAGCAAGGAAATTACTTTTATAACTCAGTTTGTCTCACTGATGGGGTTTCTTTCTATGGGAAATCTGAATCTGGTAAGAGATCTTTTGTAAAATATGAAATTGGAGCTGCTTTGCATGGTCTCCAAAAGTGCTGCACAGCAAACCTACCTTTGGGGTGGATAGAGAAAAATGACTCTATGTGTCGTCATTGTTTATACAGTATCGTCTTCCAAGGTGTACAGTATTTGCTTTAGATAGGAAAGCCGAAGTGTTTTTTTCTTACTAAGTAAATGGATGTTAAAAGCAGCTGGAAAATATCTCAGAAAAGCTGCTGGTTGGAAGCATTTGAGATCTTGGCAGTGAGAGAAGGCTTCCCTGTTTCTGCCCACTGTGAATAATTATGCTATACATGGTCTGGTTCAAGCCCATTAAATACTGCAGCATGAATCTGTGACCATCATGGGCCAAATGGTAGCCACAGTGCTATTTATTGAATTGGAAAGTGCAAGAGAAGCAATCGGGTATGGGGACTGCAAGAGCACAGAAAACACCTCGACGCTGATGTAGGATCCCACCTCTAATATGCTGTCCGTGACGTTGCGTATGCTGTAAAATGATGGAAAGAAATGTGAGGGCTCTTGGAGAAAACTCCAGGGGATCGTTGTGAGCACATGCAAATCCAGGTTGGGGCGTATCTACCTGGCGAAAAGGGGGCGAGGGAAGAATTACGGTTCCAACAGAAATATCCTAAAATGCTTAATTCAAGTTACAATTGCATATTTTTATCTTCAGCCAACTGGTTTGGATTTTTAGAAACTGATGTTAATTTAAGTCTGTAATCTCTTTATTTTTATATTTGTTGTACAAAAGAGAAATAGTGACTTTACTACACAAATATTATTCGAGGTCCTGGGTGCTATTAATTTAAACATACCTCCTCCAGAATTAGGGGCGAGCAGGTCCTCCAAGGCAGTCATGATATATCAATTACTTGCAAATGTGTGTGCTAGCTAGTCATATATAGGTGGGACAGTACCAGTTTTTAGCCAAATATTTACTGTTTTTATTTCTGGTACCAAAACATTTCTCAGCCTCATATATTTCAATGCCGCTTAAAGATGCAGCACGTCTCTATATCACCAGATCCACTCCTCCTTAGACCCCAGCTCAGCAGATTAGTAAGCACATGCCAACTTGAAGCACCCAGGTGTAGCCTTGCTGAAGCGTCTGGTTAAACCCCTGGCAAAGCCGACGCTGCCTGGTTGTTCTTTTCCAATAAATTTCTTTTTGAAGCCGAGACCGCCAGTGCAGACACTGCCATTGCAGAGCACCTGGCTCAGCATAGCCAAATCTCTAGAAAACGCAACCAGCAGGAAAGCTGAAGCACAGTGTTTCCCCAGCTGCCGGTGTGCTGTCGGGTCCGTTGGCTCCATTAATTTCTTCATTTTAAGATGTTCAGCCAACAGCTGGTTGAGGAGTCTCCAGTTGGTCAGTTGTGCAGTCTAAATATTTAGGGCCAGTTCATAGAGTTGCTTTTTTTTTTTTTTCTATGAAAAATGATGTATTTTACTTCCTATGTATAAAAGTTTCTTGTAAATTTTTTGTGTACCTTTGCATGTTTTTCAAGGGGCTGTGTGTTTGTTTATAAACTATAATTTTTTTTCTAAATACAGAATTGTAAAATATCTTCTCCCCCCCCCATTTTCTTTTGATTTCTGAATTATTTGTGAAATAAAACCTTCCCAGAATGAATGCTTCCCTTGTCTTTAATGCTCAGCCAGAGCTGGGGTTGAATTTAGAAGAGCTATTTGGGATTACTCCTGGGGACTAGAGTATCCCCTGGAGAGTCCAAGTGAGATCAGGATGTGCAGAGTCTGCTCCACAAACAAATAAATAAGACTGCTCACTTACCCAGGCATTAAAAGTCAACCTTTACCCCATCAGGAAAAAGATGTAGCCTTTTGTGAAACATCCTGAGAGTAGGGGAAAATCAGTGTCTGCCTGAAGTAATGGGTTGGAGATAGCATTTAGTGAAGTAGTGCTGCAAAATGCAATGGAGATTGTATGGAGTAGTTAATTCCACACCTGATCAGGCTGTTGTTAAGTGTACCCTTATTTTTTTGAAGGGAAAAGTATACAGGTGTCTTTTTTGTTTAATTCCCCTTAAAATTTTCCCCAAGCTCATACTTGCCAGCAGCACCACAAATCAAACCAAGTTGTTCCATGGTAATTCAACACCGTCTTGTTTAAAGGAGCAACATGACAAGGAGGTTTACAACCAGCCTCCAGGCAATGAGCACCATATGGCTTTTGACCAAAAATGTGGACTGAGCCATGGGAGGGAGTCCTGATTGACAAGGCGGCCATGAAATTTTATGTTTTCCATTACATATACAGCAAGATCAATATAAAATGTGGAGATGTTTGCATTGCTCTAAGGCTGGCTTGATACAGTTACAGTTGAACGGTATTTACCTGTAAAACCCAAACTGAGAACTGACACAGTAACACGGTTATTGAGCTGTCGATGATTTCTGCAGAAGGGAAGTTTTGTGGCTGTTGCATGCTCTGCAGTTCCAAACTGCTCGTCTGAACTTGCTTATGCCCAATTTGTGCTTGCTCTCCCTCACTCTCACTGCCACAAAACTCTCTCTCTTGCTGAAAATATTGGGGAAGATTTTTGTGAGCTTAAAAGTAGGCAGAGAAGGGTGTTCAGGCTAATGGTCATGGTCATGCTGAGGCTCCTTAGGTCACCCTATTGATCGCAACGCTTATTTCATTTCCTGTTAGCTAGTGCTACAAAATGCCCTAAAATACCATTGCGAAATTTAGGTTTGCATTGGCATAGGGAGGAAAACAGCATAACATCCAAAATTTAAGGCTGATATTCCTGTCCTTTGTGTTAGCTTCCATCCCTTTGATGCTGGCTCTGGTTTTGCTAACTGTTGTCTCCTCCTGCTCGAGCTACGTGCTTTACCCTACATTTGTCAACAAAAAAAAGGTATTATCAGGAGCGCTGTGGGTGAGCAATGCTGCAGACCAAGCTGTGTCTTCTTTCCATACAGCAGCTGTGCAAATCAGGTAAGTGAAGACTGAAAGCAACACACAAAGAGGTAGGAGCAAAATGTAATTTTTTTTTTTTTTCTTCCAGACGGGGGTGGGATTCAGGTTCATGCTTTAGTGAAGAGGACATAAAAAAAGGGAAGGCTGAATGTAAGTAAAGTGAAAAGGAAAGAGAAACCCATGTGGCTCCGAGTGAGGGTACCGGTCTACAAAAGGAGCAGATCTGCTGACCCCGTTTTCCCACTTTGCTGGTAATCCTGCAGGATCAGCAGGAAGCAGGGCTCTCCCTGCTTGCTCTTTCAGGAGAAATGTCTCGTTGGCTGTTGCTCTGCCTTCTGCTGCCTGCTCCTCATCCCGTGCTGAGCTCATCAGAGGCTATGTATAGCATGGGCATACCTTGGGATGGGTGTTCTTCCAAAAACCCACATTCATTTATAGGATGCACCCGGGCAATGTTTTCAAAGCCATTTTGCAAACGATGGGGTTGGTTCTCATTTATACTAAGGACCTACTTTAAGGCACTTAGAAGACATTTATGCCACTTTAGGGTGTGGACAGAGCAGTGTAAAGAAGCCTCAGTGTAAATAGAAACCACCCTTATATCTTGTTGACAGTGGTTAAAATAGGGTTATGGAGTTAAATCAACAGACAAAGTCTCCCTTATGCAGAACTCTTCTCTGCAGTGTTTGCTCCTCACTCTTTGAACCATGTGAGCAGGCAAGGTCTATATGCAGTTTCCCTCATCATCTGCTGCATAGCCAAGCACATCGCAGTGCTATTAAGTGTCAAACAGAATACAAGGATATTTATAGTGGGCTAAAAGTCAGGAGGCTCAGGTGGAATATTATAGCTGAAAGCAGAAGGAGAAAGGAGCACAGGCTTGCAAAATAAATTCAGTGCTTCAGAATGCCTGACAAGTCTTGCTTCTCCCAGGCTTGGGGTTCCTCTGGTTTAGGGGCTGTGGGTGACCGTGACCCTGAGAGAGGATCTGCCGACAGGTACGCTGTCCTGAGAAGCGCTTGACATTGATATCCTCAAGTTTGTATTTCAGTGGCTGCTTCAAGGCTTGTTTCTTCACATCCATCCTTTGCACTTGTGGAAGATAAGAAAATACCATTTGTGAAGCAGCCAGAGGACAAGTTTGTCAGAAACAAATCTTAAAAGCAGCCTAATTTCCTTCTCTATCACCTTAATAGGCTTCGTGGGTTGGGAAAAAAAAAAAAAAAAGAGTAAAGCCTGATAGATTGACTGTAGGAGGGGTTTTAATAGCATCTCACTTGACATGCTTGTAATCAGAATGCAGTTTAGATGAATGCAAGGGGACTCCAAAATTGGATCAGTAACTGTGTCTGTCTGGGGAGTACTTCTCAGTTGTCCACAGCTGATATCTGTTTTGTTTCATCTTTTTAAATCTATGGAGAACTGTCCTCTGCAGGCAAAATTTCAACCTGATTCTGACCAGTAATTTTGTTAATAATCTATGTGGTGGAACAGAGAATATGCTTATTAAATCTGCACAGGGTCAGATGGCACAGAACTGAAAAGGACTGTGGTGAAAGGTAAGGTCTGAAAACAAAAATCACTCTACAACTTGGAGAAACAGTCTGTGAAAACAAGCCAGCAGTCAGAAGGAAAGAATACAAGGAGTAATAAAAGATGGAGACCAACCAGTAGGGTAGTAACTCAGCCCAACTGAGTAAAAAAGAGTCAAAAGCATGATGCTATTGCCAACGAGGTACATGTCAGGTGTGGAAAGAGGGATACGGTCTGTAAGACATGTGAGAAACCTTTCAACTTAACTTCGTGCTATTAAGGTTTCTAGTGGAGTATGATGGCTGTGTATGATGTACATTGTAGCCCAAAAAGTCCGCAACCAACTTTGGGAAGTCCAGGACAAAGCAAAGAGAGTGACCTGAGAGTTAAAACAACCCCTGAGAAAGGAGGAAAGATTGCTGAGGGTAACAAAGGAGGGGAGAGAACGCTTGAAGTGTGTAAAGATACCATAAGGGGAGAGGGGGCATTTGTCCTGATGCCCAAAGGGGCCCCAGTGAGAAGAAATGGGCTTAAACTGTAGTAGGAAACATTGAGACTGGCCGTTAGGAAAGGCTCTGACTGGAACAGATACTCTGCATGGTCTTTTCAGGTCATCATTCAAGGTTTTTAAGGAAATGCTATCAGCTCCTAAGAATGAGATAGCCACTGCTAATCCTGCTTTGAGTGGAGGATGGACTAGAAAAATATTTCAATGGCCCTCCCAAATTATGCTGTAATTTCTATAACTTTCAAGGCTAAAGGCAATGTGAAATCATAGGGGAAGCGTTATCATCTTTTTGGACCAGGATGGTGCGCAATCATGGACCGGCATTGTCCCAAGGGGGGATACAGCTAGAGACCTAGCAGAAGTGGCCTAGGTAAAGGTGCCCAGTGTCACGCTAGTATGGATTAAGATAACAAAAATCAGTCGGTGCTCTCCTAACTGTTTGTTGCTCAGTTGTTTGGGTTTTTTGGTTTTTTTTTCCCTTAGGTCTTTTGGCAGACAGATTAGTCCTCTGGGACCCTGAGGTGGATTTGCAGATGGATCCACAGACCTCCTGCCACATCTGAGGTAAAGTACTGGGGACAACCCTAGAAAAATGCTGATCTGAAATGCTGGCAAGGGGTGATTTCGGGTATCCCTGTAGGGATGCCACTGCACCCACTAACACAAAATGAATGTTGGCTGTTGGAGAGCAGCGCAGACCACTGAATTGCGGAGGAGGCATCTCGTACCAGTGCCAGGCATGTAGCACCATCTGAGGACAGGCTTTTGGTGAGAAGATGGAGACCATGGAAATTTTCTCTTCTGCAGAGTCATGAAACAATCTCAGGCGTCTGAGGGCAGCCGGCCAGCTCAGCAGGCTGCGTTTGCCTTTCCAAGCACACGAGTGAAGTTAAGCTGTCTTAAACTGCTACAGCAAAGCAGACGCATGGAGCTAAGTAACCTGCTGCTGGTCAATGCTTTTCTGGGGAACCGCTTCTTTATCAGAAAACAATGGTTTTTCTAAGTCCAAAGCACTACGTTGGAATTTGTTTGGACACCTTTTAACAAGGGCAACAAAATTATGGAAACACTCGAGTTTTGGTGAGCTCAAAACTCTCAAATCTAGGCCAAGAAAAAGACTTTAAAAGCCCACGCTGGTTGATGTTATGGACAGCTCAGGATGCAGTTCCGGAAAATGCTTGTGATCCTCTTTTGAGGAGAGTTGTTGGAAAGGTGGTCAAGCCCTTGTCCCTCAGCCACGTGCACAGCATGGCCCGATGGCGAGAACTCGGCGCGGAGGGGGTCCCCAGCCCCCCCTGGGTGTCCCACGCTGACGCAGGAGAAACTTCTGTGAGGTCTCTGCTCGTCTCTTATATAATCCATGACTTCAGATAAAATGAGTGCCAAGTACCCAAAAAAGGGATTGTGTGTGCTCTCTCGCAGCCTCTTCCCGTAATCTGAACACAGCGTTCAACTGTGACAGTTTTGCCAGTAAAAGAGAGGTTTTTCCTTTGCCATGAGATCCAGATTTAAAATTAGCTGCGTCTCAGCAGAGCCATCGGCAGTGATCCTTGCCAGCCTCAGTGCTCGGCGTTAGAGGTTCAGGGCCATAAAAGAGCCCAGCAGCCCAGTTTAAACAGTGACCAGAAAAGTTTGTTCAGGGAGGGCTCCCTGGCTGTTAACAACAGGAGCCTCCATTAGCTCCTACGTCGAGAAAACCAGTCAAACTTTACAAAAATACTTCCTAAGGTAAATATTAGTGAGTCACAGATACTAAATATTAATAATACATACACTGGGAACAGAAATATTAGCAGGATCTGTAAGGTAGGTCTTTTTTACGTGCAGTATTATAGAACTGGGTATGTGTTCCTCATTTTTTTTTTTTTTTTTGTCTTGCATGTGCCAACCTTTCATGTCTGAGATGCAGGCTTGGAGCTGCCCTGAGGTCTTGGGTCAGCGAAACTGGTTGGTGCCTAGGTCCCACGAGGGGAGCAGCTCTCCTGGAAAGGACTCAAGCAGGGAGGGGGTTGAGCAGCTCCTCGTCTGGGGGTCAGTAGCAGGGCATTCCTGGGGAATCGGAGGGTTTGACTCCATACTTGCAAATTGCAGATAAATGAGGTGTTGGGTTTGTTTTTTTTTTTTGCCATTGCCAGGCTGACTTGTGGAAGAAAAAAAATACCAAGCAACCACATTTATGCGAAGTTTATGCAACCACCCAATCCCCCAAAACACTTTTGTTGCATTAAGGAGCAAAACGGAGAGCCACCCCTCATTTTCCTAGCGAGGCAGTTTTAAGTGAAAAGTGGTTCTGTTGATCAAAATGAAAAAAAAATTTAAACAAACTCAGAGTTTTAAAAAGTGAAATTGCAGTTACTTCAGTCATTTCTTTTCATGTTTGAAAGCAGGAATTCTTAAAAGTTTGTTGGCACTGAGAAGCATTAATGGAAAGTTTTAATTAGATTTTTTTAATTTTAGTTTCCCATGGTGTATAACTGGTATTTGCTGGCTCATGGTGGAGACTGAGGTGTTGTCTGGGTGAAGACAGGAGGAATTTTTTTGTTGAAAATGAAAAGGAACGTCAACTAAAAAGAAAAAATAGAGATTCCAGGCAGTACTGCAAAGGAGACCGGCTTTTCTCAGAGGAATAGAGCAGAAGGAGGAGTGAAGAGCAAGGGGCTATGACGAAGTCTCAAACTGAAGTCTAAGGCCTTATTTCTGTTGAATCTGAGGGCAGTTTTGCCTTGGATGTTGATTGAAAGCCAGTCCCCAAAAGCCAGAGGGGTGAGTGGAAGTCGGGACGTGAGGTGATCCCGATGCTTTAAACCACCACAAACACATTTTCCTCTTCCTCCCCAAAACAAAAGCATTTTATTCGGCCAGTTACAAAAGACCCAGTTTCATCATCGGTGCCTAATTTCATGACGCTGTGCCCTGGCTCTGCAGCCTATCCTGCTGAGGCTGGTCCAGCGGAGAGGTGGGGAGCCTGCTGCAACTTAGGTGGTCCCAAATTACTTTTTGCTTCTTGTTCCTCAGCTTCTTTAAGCCAAACTCCAGCTTCATAAGGGCTCTGTGAGAGCTTTTCACTCTGAGCAGTTGATTCATTAATTAACACACACATTTACTTGAAAGTATGCACCTCTTGGTGGTAGATTTTGGTCCCACGTGGCAGTGCAGGTGGAGGTCCCTTTCTGGGATTAGGGAACGGGTGTTCCTCCTTGGATTTTGCTTTTTGACCCTGGATCTGGTCCAATGCAAAGAGAAAAGGCACACTGTGGCTCTAGGGAAAATACTTGTTACTGAGTTGAGAACTGCATTGGCATAGAGATGCCAGCAAGTACGCATGGAGGCAGCTTTCTCTTTCATCTCAGCCTGAGGGTCTCTGGGGTGTAGAAGATAAATCCATGTCTTCCACATCTGCTCCAGACAGTTTCTACTGAAAGGTCTCACGTGATGCTGAAATTGTCCAAAAATGCAGAGGACATATTTCACCCTTCCCCTGAAAGCATGTGGAAGAGTACCACTATCAGCTCTGCCTTCTTCCAGGAAAATCTTCTGCAAGATACCAGACCACGACACTCTTCACTTCAGCTAAATACAATGTAAAGGAAGTTTCTCACTAGGAAAGGACAGCCACAAGCATCCTAGCTTTTCCTGAGCTAATGTTTGGGCTTTCTGGAAATTAATGGGCAGCTTTCCAGCTCGGCGGCTGGGCAGACAACACAGCCGCTGTTTCTACCTCTTCGTATTGATGGCTTCCCAGTGGGCCTTCCTCAGAGAAAATGAAGTGGAATAGCTAACTGAGCTGGTCAAATTGCACACTCAGCCTGGAAAACTGCTGAGGACTACAAGCCTGGACAAAATCCCAACTTCTGTTGCTACGCTAATGACAGATATCATTAGTTTTGTGCTTGATCACTGACAAGTGGATGGTCCCTTGTAACTAGCTCATTTGTAGACCCAGTTTAAACACCCATGTGTGGGGCATGCTGGTCTGCTCCCTTGCTGGGGTGCAGCGAGGCTTTGTGTCTTGGTAGGCTACATCCCATCCATGGGAGCATCTCAGCTTTGGTAGATGGGTAAAGGAATCATTCCCACAGCTGGGGGTGTGCAAAACAGAGGGAAATCCTATTCCCACCAACACCTTTTACCTAACAGCCCTCTCAGTGCAGTAATTTTGGCAGATGTGAATTTCTCATCAAAGGCCCACTTTGTGCTGAGCTCTCCTGTCCCTTCTTATTATCACCTGCCGACCAGTCTAGTCTTCTGTGATCTCTACTTTTAATTAAAAGCAGACTGGAGACCCCCAGGGACTTGCACCCCGCCCCCCCCCACCCCCAGCTTTGCATTCCCTCTCCCTTCCCAAGTGGCAGGCAGGGGCAGGCAGGGGCAGGCAGGGGCTGTGCTGAGCATGGAGGGCAGCAGAGGCAGCAATTTGTAGGCGCAGGCTGTGGTCAGAGTACACTGTCACATTTATGGTGGGGGAATTTTTTCCTCGGAGCACAGGGTGGCAAGAAAACTATTAGAAGAGGAAGCAAAAATGAACCGCTGCTTCATTTTTAATGAGTGTACTGAAAATTACTACAGATTTCAACATTTGTTTTGACTGGGAGAGGAACCCAGTGTTGCAAAAGGTGCAAAGACACAGATCCCCTTTCTAAAAGAAAGGCTCACAACATGCTGTCAGGATCTCATTTTTGGAACCATTAAGCCAGGACCTGAGCTAGTCATTACACTTCTGCCCCAAGTTTGCCTGCTCAGGGTTTGCAGATGAACCCCAGTTCGGTACATATTTGCATTTATGGGGAAATGTACGCACAGATCCACATTTTCTGCATGAAGGACACCAACTCCCCTCCCCAGGCTGTGCAGCACAACCAGGCTGCCTTGCATTTAGAGAACTCCATGATTTGTGTTAGAGGCTCTACACCAGCCTGGCAGGAAAATGCAAGTTTTCTGGAGTGATGGCATCTTGGTGAGGGTATCTTTACAGGACAAATGATTTCCACCATGGAAGAAGCAGGACAGGAAGTGGCATCAAACCATGCCTCTGGTTGTTCATGTCTGCGCTGTAACAGCTGGCATTAAGAGAAAGGTATGGGCAATGTCTCCTGTGGATATTCACAGGCCTATGGGATGGGGTCTGTACACAGGCTTAGCAATGAATTTTCTAATTAAATGGGTCATGCGTCGTCTTTGCAATTTATTGGAGAGTATTGCATGGCAGAAAAAGAGGCAACCCGGTGTGCCATAGGAAGCCCACAGACTTGAACCACAGCTACGTAAGTCCTAGTCTGCAAACTGCACTGCCCGGATTCACATATATGTGATGCGCTGTTTTGTAACAGCCACTTACTGAATTGCAACTACCTTGATGCTCATTTCCTTGTTTATTTTGTTGAGGTCTGCTTTAGGCCTATTGTTAAAGTAACTGCAGAGTGCTGGTGGGCTGATGTGGAGCAATGTCAGGGCATTGCGTCAGCTGGTATTTGAATGGAGTGTCTTGCACAGCCCGTCCCCTCTGGGCATGGTAGTACCTCTTCCTGAACATAATCTTCCCTTGTTAAGCCCCATTCGTCTGCTGGCAGCGCAGTGGCTTGGACACCAACCCTTGTGCAAGTGAGTCAGCGGATTATGAGATGGCATCATGCCTTAACGCTGCAACCCCATCACACGGTGCAGCATGAGCTTTTGGTGTCTTAAGCTGTTTTACGGCAGGAGCAGGAGTTATGGAATGGGAAAGGCATTCACTATTCCAAATCCAGAATCAAGGCATTGTGAGAGATCACCTGTGATGCCAGCAAAAGCAAGAAAGATGTTTCCAAGTATGTCTTGACTTCAGGGAACGGGATATTACTGTGATGAGTCTAACAGTTGCTTATAACCTCTTAGATGTTGTCACTCTTCCTCCTCACACCAGCTGGGACAGTTGTCCACAAACTTGTCATTGTAGCAGAGCTTGGCATTAGTGCTCTAGGGACGTGGGTATAGATTTCTTTGTATTGGGTAGCTAATAACAAGAGAGGAGGGAATAAAATGAACTTTTAAGAAGAGAGACTATATTTTGATAAAATATATATGAGAAAAGCAAGAAAGTCTCAAGAGAGCATGGCATAACTAGTGCAGTTCTTGACTGTATCAAGAGCAGACATGGAGGTCTTCATGATGTGCCATGGGAAATGGGCCATGAGGTGAAATCAGCCTCCAAGTACTGCCTGTCAGCAGGAGCCTGTATTGCTCTAGGTCAGTGAGATACGGATTCTGGATGGGAGGGCTGGGAAGAAGAAAGGTTGCTTGTCTCTTTAGTAATGAGGCCAATTATTCCTTTCCAGAAGTAGGGAAGGCAAAATGTGAAACAACTTTCCAGTAACGTCAAAGATGTTATTACATTGTTTGTAGCCCTATCTGGCTGATTCAAGATTTCCAGTGTTTGTGCCTCGTCACAATAAAAGCAAGAGCTGCTCACATCCTTGTTCACCCAGAGGAACCAACCCTAACCATGAACTTTTTAGCCAAAGAAACTAGGGTCATGTCCCGAAACACAGAAAAGGCATCCACATTTTGAACCTTACTAAATTTTCCTTCATTCTGCTTTTACTCATGTTGGATCCCTGTACACAGCCTGACTCATGGCTTCAGGAAAGAGAGAAATACGCATTGCCTGCTCAGAAAGCCAACTGCTAGCAACACACCCAAACCACCATGTTGGACTCTCAAGTTCCTTGTGTGGATGATTTCCAACTAAAACTTCCCATCAATAGTCATCAAAGGATACAAATGACAAACAGTTCCATACTGCACATTACACTCCAGCAGTCTTGTACTCTCCTTTACCCCTATCTTGTCCTCTTTGACACTATGTCCACTAGTATCAATCTGAGATTTATTTTTGGAATGAAGATAAGATTGCCTCGTAATTCTCCAAAAAACCTGTTAACTCAGGATATTCTTTCCATCATAGAGCCCATAAACATAACTCTGTGCTCTTCTTTATGAATTATTTGTCCTAAGAAAGCAATTGGGTTTTTGTCAATGGACAGTAGAGCATGCAGTAGCTCTTTGTATAGCATGGAACAGAGATGCACAAATCATTTGGAGAACTTTGGTGCCTGCTTTAGCAATGTTGGTCTAAGGCGTGGCCATTTTCTGATCAAGACTTTTTTGGTAGGAAAGCTGAACTTCTGACATCTGAATTTTGTGGCATTTTAAGTAAAGAGTTGACTTTTTCTCTGGAAAATTTTAGTTCTCTCCTGGGAAGATGAGAGCATGCCCAATCTAAATACTAAAGAAAGTCACATGTCACTTGAAACACTTCTTCCATGATCTGGGAAGCTGGTGGGCGGTTGCTGTGTGTTGCTCTTTTGCTTTACAGAAAACTCCTCCAACCTGTCCTGTAGGCGTGTCACCCTGACTTCTGCCATTGCATGGTATGGATTCAGACAGTATAAGAGAGAGGTCTTGCCTTTTGCTCTGACAAGTACTGTATTGGGGTACTTCTGATTTTGGTGGAAGCATGTCCTTATTAGACACAATTTCTCTCCCTTGCAATAAAATTTTGATCTGTTTTGATGTCTTGGAGAATCTGTATAACGCGTTCCAGGTAGCTGGGAAATACAATTTGTAATCCTACAAATGAATGAGAATCTTAAAGGAAAGTTTAATCTCAGGAGTTCTTTTCCCTAATGAAAGAAAACTGGCATTCTGCTTTGGATTTGCAGCACTTGAATATGTGGCTCAGACTGTGTTCTTGCCCGCAAGTTATCCGTGAGACAGAAACTGTAAATGACTTGTGCAGGGTTTGAATGGGACACTCAGTTTTTCAAGGCACAGTAAACCCTCATCAGCAGTATCTGAGGCGGTGTAAATTGGCACAAGCTCACTGCAGTTGACGGACCTACTTCACATTTTGGCTGCAGGTGTTTACAGCCTAAAAAACCACACACTGTTGCTGCTAACAGAGTAAGATATATAATGTTATGCATGCTAAATGCAACCCCATATTCTGGGGCAGTTAGAGCACAAGCAATCTAATCTCTGTCTAAGGTTCAGAACATGACCTGGTGGGGCTTGCAAGTCTTAGCCATGAATTATGCCATTGCTGACGGTAGTTTCCTGTTACAGTTGGACAGGCTGCATGGATTCAGGCAGCGCTGCCCTCTCCCAGGCAATCACATGGGCCTGGAAACAGAAATAAACTTCACAAGGCATTTCTTCTAACTGACTGCTCGCTCCTCTGAGGTATATGGTGTATCAAGAGACCAGCGCCAGCAAATGCATCACTCTTCACTTACTATAATGTTATTTCTAGACCCTTGCTTGGTTTACAAAGAACAGAAATCTGATAAAATGGTTGGATGAAGCACAGGATAAATTCAGCTGTTCTACAGATGTGAAAGGATAGAAAGCCATTTGGTTCTGCCTCTTTTTAAAACAAACCAGCTCCTTCACTTCTTCAGCATGCAGTCTCTTAAGCACTGTCACAGTCTCTCCACCCCAGTAGAAAGAACAAATATCCTCCCCCTGCTTTCACTGTTGGAAACCCATCTGCAAGAAATGGGTTTTAGGCTTTGAACAGGAATATATTTTTCATAGTCTCAGGGCTCTTTGTGGGTAAAATGGTGCAAGTAGAGCAATTACAATGAGCATGACAGCTGCAAATAAAATGGCAAACAATGTTTAATAAGAATAATTTAACAATGAACTTGACTTTGTTGTTACTAATCTGTTTTCTCGAGCTGAATTTCTGCAAAGAGGTTATCAAAGAAGTTAAAGGATTTCCCACATGCATTTGTCCATTGGATAAACTCAACTCTTCTCTTGGCCTTCAGGTTTCTTCACTTTTCCTTATGTGCCCAGCTGGAATTGCAGGTAGGTGTCATGAGACTCTCTTTCCTGATGGCAAGTTGATACCTGTCTCATGTCTCATGATTCCTGTGCATATAAAGCTAAAACACACTGCTGCCATGCTATTGTCCTTTCCCTCTTTCATCTATTTCAAGGCTTCTTGGAAATGCACTCTATTTTCTCTTCTGTTCTTCTCTCTACACGGTGATACACTGGAAGATATTAAACAACAAAACAGCAAAGAGGATATGTTTTATATTATTTTGTTTATAAGAATACTCTTGACTGGTAAATAACTACACCCTTCATAAGTGTTTTCAATTTTCTCTTTGAAATATGAAACAAGTAATGCTTTCAACAAGCAGCTCTTCTTTGTCAAGTATTTTTCTTGTTTTAGGATATCCAAATAGTTTAAAAATCAAAATGTTTCCAGGAAACATGAAAGTTTGGGCACACTTTTTTTTTTTAAAAGTAAGCCATGCAAAGTTCAAGCTGTGACTGTAAAGACATGACCGTTCATGATGCTGAATGCTTCATGCTGAGTAGAGCATCTTTCCGTATGGAAACCAATGTGTGATCTGTAAAAAAGACACAGCAACCTTATAAAGCCACTTGCATGAGAGACTTCATCTGCTTTCTTTCTTATTAAATTCAGAAAAAGGCATCTTGTATAACAAGCCAATAGCTTGAGATGTATAGGGAAGGGTGGTACCTTCAGACAAACTGCAGTGGCCCAGAGTAAAATATTCTTGTGACGATCATTTTTCAGAAATGGATGACCAGACCATGGCATTTCAGTGTCTCTGCTATGTTGCTCCCAGCAGCATGAAACAATCACAAAAAAAAGCTGTGATTTACCAGTTCATGACTTTTCACTGGGAGAATTTCTGAGTGCACGCCTGACACTTGGTCCCTTTTCCCAAGTGGGGCACAGAGGTGGGATTCTCCTTGACCTCACCATGAGAGAACTTGAAAAATTAGATCTGAAAGTGAGGTGGCCCAGACCCAACTTATTCTAGGTTAGCCTTACACCTTCATGAAAGGCTTTTTGGTCTTGCTGTAGCTGGGATGGTTTCCTTTAAATGTGCTGTAGTCTACTGTATTGTTCTACACTTCCAAAAAGTGTTATTTTAACCCAGTTTAAGGTCACCTTGAGAGTGGCTGGGCTTGGCACAGTTGATTTCTGGGCCCAGGACTTGCTGCTGATCTCGAGTTATTGGCTGATTACACAAAACATTTTATAGACTAAGTCTGAATAAACCCTTCAATTAAGGTCATAGTAAATAAGATTCTAAGGTTAAAGCACTTTATGGCAAAACAGGTACTTAGGAACTAGTCATGTTAAGAGTAATGATTTGATTAGAGAATGAGAAACAGGACCAGGAAGACAGGAACCTGACCTCAGCAATAAAATGCGCATAGTTGCTTTATTTTTTTCTTGGAAACTGGTGTTCAAAGGTACAATTCCACAACATGGCCAACATTTCAGCAGGCCAATGCAAACGATTTGTGCTTTTCATGACTCCAGGCATCTGCACAGAGTTTTGCTTTGCTTTAAACTTTGGGGCCAAAACCTTTTGCTAGCATGCAGCACAAAGAGGTTGCAACGTGAGGGTTGGTGCTGGGACACTCTGGCTGGAAGTGGTGGAGGTGCCTGTGGGGGTGAACTGCCCGTGCCAAGCTGCAGAGATGTTTGGCTCCTCCAACTCAGAATAAGCTTTTGGACACTATCAATCAATAAGAGTCGAGTTTAAGGATATCTGCAAGCAGACTGTAGTTTGGAAGAGCAACCAGGGCATATAGCGTGGGTCACATTTTTGGAGTTAGTTGGAAATTGGAGGTGGAGGGAGGTGGAGATGGGGGATATAGAGGCAGCCAAACACCCACACAACCCCTGTGCCAATCCTCATTGCCTTTGCAGTATTTGATTTGTTGTTTCCTTAGAAAATCAGGCTGAACTCTCAGAAGCAGATCGTTTTCAACCTCTCAGCGTCTGAGTTAGAAAGGAAAGGCTTTATCCCAAAAGTGGGTATTTCCAGTATCACTGGAAGTGCCGAGTGGTGTTTGCATTCTTGTTATTCTTTCTTCTTATCTTCCTGCAGGAGGAAGCCTGTCCCAGGAGCAGGTCCCGTACACTTGGATCCTACTGCTGAAGTGTTAATGAGGTGTCCTCTGGTTTGCTCGTGAGGATGCAAGATGCAGTCGAGAGGGCTGGGAACCAAAGGGATGGACATGGAGAGGATGCATCAGTGTGGACTGCAGCTCTGTGCCTGGTGGGAGCCCTCCATGTCTGCGTGGAGGTCCTGAGGGCAGTACCAAGGGAAAGGGCAGCCTAATGCCCACTCAGCCTGTGTTGAGGATTTGCTCATCCTGCCCTCTTCAGTGGGACGCAAGCAGAGAGAGGCAGCGAATACTGTGGGAGGTGGTAGCAGGAACTATCAGACAGAATTCACTGATATGTGGTCTATTATCTTTATCCCAGCAGCTACCCCATTTAATTATAGCGAGGTTTGTGTAGGGCTGCCATCAGCTCTGTAGCAGGAGAGGGAGATGGTGCCTTCCTCTGCCACCCAGCTCTTGTGTGACAAGCTCGGTTTCTCTTCCAGGCTGCATAACCGAGGGGAGAGCATAGCCCAAAGAAAGTGCCTTTGAGGGCAATGTCTGCAGATGGGGCACTGTGGTGGGACGGATGAGTCTATTCTTGTTTGCACTTCGACAGTTGGCTTTGGCAGCCTCAGAGCCATTGCTGCCCATGAGCATCAAAGGGTTCCTGTTTGGATATGGGCAGACCAGACTTTCCCGAAGGAAAAAAGCAGGACCACATTATTCAAAGTAGTTGTGTGTAATTGAATAAAGAAGCTCAGCGCCTTGCAGGGGAGGTATGGCCACCATTTCATGTCTCAGCTTTTCACACAGAAGCTGCAGAAAACTTTGATCACGGGAAGGCCGCCCAGAAGAAATACTCATCAAATACAAGTGTGCAGTAGCACTTGAAAGTCTGGTGAGAAATAATTGTATTGCATTAACTGTGTCACTATGTAGAAGGCCACCAATGCTTCAGTCACAAAAGGGGTTGGAGACGCTGTATGTACACACTGCGAGGGACCCCTCCTTCTTTGATAAGCTGCCAGAAGATGGGGTGTAAGAAAGGCAGAGTATTCCTGTGTGGCTGTATCTCAAGCACTGTGTTATTACAGAGTTTGCCACTTGTCCACTTGGTCTTACTTGGTCTAACGAAGCTATGATGTCTCCCTACAAACCTGACTTCATTTACCTCCTCAGAGGTTTTTAAAGGCTCTTGAATCCCTGCATCAGTCATGTTTCATGTGAGGCAGGTGTCAGCATGAGAGAGAGTCACTAGGAAAAGGAAAAAAAAACAAAACAACATGACAGATCAAGCACGACGTACTAAAGACGTACCTGTCAGAACTGATGGTTGCTCATAGGGAAATATATCACAGGGTTGCAATGGTTGTATTGTGATAGTGATTCGAGGGACTGTAAAGCCAGGAGGAGAAGCTGCACGTGCAAGTAGTGTGTGTGCTTCTGGAGGGCTGTGAAAGACCCTGTCTTTCAACAGTGCTTTGTGCTCCTTCAAGCAGCAACATTTCAGGGGTAGCTGAACTGTCATTCATAAGGCAGTACAAGGCGAAACCCATCCTCTAAGCCTACTTTATCTTCTAATGAATGTTTCTCCAATGTTTCTTGAGATGCAGAAAGGAACATAGCTTTCTGCTAGTTGGAAGGGTGAAAGTAAGTGATAACGCAAAATATTTATGTGTTCTTTGTGCAAAATAGGTAAAAAAATTGTATAATCTTAGAAGCTGTTTTGCCAAATTTGCATGTTTTGTTCTGAAGTATCATTGTGATTGCACCAATTCATTTGGTGAGGCTGCAAGATAAGATCTACTGAGTCAGCAAACGTTGCCATTTGCTTTACTCAACTTCTTCACTGAAGTATTGAAGCACTACATTGAAGCCGAATGTAATACAAGTTGAGGAGATTTAAACAGAATTTAAACGTGCTTTTTTTTTTTTTCATGTATCACTGGCAAACACTAAGTAATAATTCCACTAGCCTCAGTAGAAACACCCTAGTCTGAACACAGCATTTTTCAGGTCCAAATCAGCTTGTGTTTGTGGAAGATTTATGCCATTTTTACAAAGTTTATTTTCTCAAATGAGAAAGAAACCTCCAGAAATATCATGACTTCTACAGAAAACAAGTTGGAGTAGTCCAAATAAAACGACAGCCTCCACTTGGCAGGGAGAAGAGGTGATGCAATTAGCTGATTCTTATTAAGAAATGAGTAGAAAGGTATGAATTTGATATATAGCCTTTTTCTGGCCAGAAATATCACAGCTTGCAGAGCAGAAAAGATAAACAGCTAAATGCTTTAGCAAAAATGACCTGTGTCTACGTCCATAGTCAGATAATGCTCAATTATAAGGCTTAAGAGATGAAAAAATAGACTAAAGTAAATCTTCTTAATTTATTTTCCTTCTCTGTTCTGCCACTTTCAAGTTTCCTTCAAATCTCTCCCATTTGCTAAATTTTTCTCTGGCAGAAATCTCGCCTGGTCTTTGGCAAAACAGAGCACAAGGGATGCTTTCAAAAATCACAAACAGATAGTTTTCTCGTTGTTCTTTTCTTGAAGATATTGGAAGACACAAGCTGTTTGTGTAAAATCTCTGCTACTGTGAAAGTGTATAAGGCAATCGTCGTATACTCCAGAAGAACCAGAGTTCATGTGTAAAACTCAGAACAAGTAAAAGTAAGAAAAAACCTACTGATGCTTGGAGAAAACCCTGTGTCTCTACATATATTTCTGGGGTTTGGTTTTGGCTTCTTTTTCCTTTTTTTTTCTTCTATTTTTATCATCCGAACAGATACTGAAATATGGAGGAGAAAAAAAAAAGAGGTAGTTGTGCTTAGATCAAATGGAGAAGGATGAAGCTTACTCTTATGCTTGACCAGCTTACAACACCACCAAGCACTAGACAACACCATGATAATTTCCACTGCTTTCCATGGATAATTGTCAGGTGTTCCCTGGTGAAATAAGGGACCTAAAATCTGGCACCTGTCACCCATTCAAGCTTTGGTAGACACATAGTTTAGGACAACTGTTTGAAATTCAGGGGTTTCACTCAACCACCAAACCTTTTAAAAAAATGACTGTTAACAGTGAGAAGAGCACAGTTTGGTGACTTACCCTTTTCCCTGAAGCAAACTCAACAGCAGAAGCATTTATTACCAAAGACTCCAGGACAGTGTTATAACTTGGCTTACCATGGCTTGGTGGCCTGGATGGGGATCCATGAGGTCACACGACCTTCTAGCACCTAATGAGAGTCAAGTGGTCTGTGCTGAGCATCTGGGCTGCCTCTGCATGCCTGGAGAAAGACAGACATCCCTGGGACGCTAAGGGTCTTCTATTAATGGTTGAGAGAACAGAGAAGGAGTACAGCTCATAACCTTAGATGGGATGTCTCAGTTTTTACAAACCACCTGAAGACTTGTCCTAAAGAGGTCAGCTCCTTAGCAAAAAGGCTAAGCCAGATTAAATTAGTATTAAGGGCAGCCACCAGTGAGGTTATGTTGTTGGAGCTGGCTGTGGGAGAAGCACCAAGGGAGATACAGGGTTTGCAGGGACCCCACAAGCCCCTCCGGGTCCTGTCATCCCATCTGAAAAGTGGGATTGGATATCTTCAGGTGTCATCATAGCTGCTCTCTCTCAGTAACCAAATCCAATAGCTGTCCTGCCTTTTTTATAGATGTATGGGTTTAAGTATGTGTCTTTATGAAAATTTTTCAGAGCTGTGGTTGACAAATCATCGTGTGTGGCTGACCCAGCAAAGCTAACATCTGTCCAAAACTGTATTTTCATGAATGTAAGTACTTCTGTTCTTGCTGCTACATCTATTTTTGAAGGTATATCAACAAATGCATTTTGGTTTTGACCTCACAGAAGGCCAGCTGTGTAGTAGTCATCTCTTTCATTAATCAATCCTATGCCATTTGCTTGATTTAGTAACAGTTTTGTTTTGTTCTTTTTCTCTCTTTCATTGGTGAGTTGATGAAGTAATGTTTGCAAAGTATTTGGGTTACAAGTGGCAAAGCGTGAAACATAGCTCAGAGTGAAGCCCAAGCTGGCAATGCTTTGCTGCATCAGAGAACTTTGAGCATAGTCTCTTGCATGACATCTGCAAATGAAAACTGGAGTTGTCTGAGGTCATGTCTCAAGAGGCGACCCTGAGCGTTACCTTATGCTAAGAGGCAGCTTCTTCCTTTATTTTATTTTTTTTTTTTTTGAGGTTGTCCTTGGGACTGTTTGTGGTGGCATTGTATTGAATTTGCTCAGAGTAGAGGTGCTTTTCAGCGCTGGACGCCGGAGCTGGCTCTGGCAGCGCTGGTGAGGCTGGGTGTGTGACTGCAGAGCTGTGCTGACAGAGGACGGGAAACTTCTTGAGAGTTTGCTTGAAAGTGTTTTTTCACATCTGGCAGCTGGACAAAGCAAGCAGACACAAAACATCATTCTCTTGAATGTTATAGCTGGTCCATCTACCAGAGGCTGTTAGAAACGAGAATAAGCCCATTGTCCTGAACTTTTCTTCTGTCTTAAGCCTGGAGAACTGATATAATTTATTTCCCACATCATTTCTTGACCAAACCATACTCTGCACAAGATCTTATTATTTCCTCATAAGATAATAACCAAGTCTTTTCAATTATACTACATTCCTCTATCAGTGCAACCAACATCCTGTTTGCCTTCCGTGCTGCAGCTGCACATGGAGTTGAAAGCTTCGGGAATATTTTCTACAGTCTCCTAGATCTCCAGTATAGTTGGCTGCTGCAGCTCTTGTCAGCTTTTATAGCACCTCCCATCTGTATTAGGGGATGGACTGCTTCAGGAAACATTGCCCAATGCAATCATACATCATCTAGAAAACCTTGATTATTTGCATCCTATTCAGGAAAGCGGGGCTTTTCCTATGCTGGGAGTTTGGTATGTGCCCTGAGGTTTGCCTCGCACTGCAGGAGTGCAAGTCTTGCAAGAATTTTGCCTCCATAAAGCACAGGCACAGCAGGGCACAAAAATCAGCATTTTTGGGTGAGATTTGCAGCTTGTGTAAAGGAACCTTTGGAGGTTTTTGAGGTCACTAGTGGGCTTTCAGGGGAGTTCCAGCTCTTGCCTCAGTCATATATTTTGTCTTCATTCAGTTAGCAAGGGTGCAAATATCACCTTAATGGCACTGTGTTCCTGAAATGCATTAGCAGGATGTGCTGCAGAGTAGTGCATGAAGGAAAAAGCAGTGTCCACCGTTGGCTGGGACAGTGGCTTGGCTCCTCCACCCAGCATTGCTGCTCACAGTGTTCCCACTGGGTGCTGCGGGGCTGTCACACCACCTTATAGTGTTTGTTGCAGCAAATTTGGCTTCTAGTTCTGTATATTTTTTTTCAAAATAAATAACTGTTCCCAGACTGGGTTACACAGTCACAGCTGAGTTGCAAACCCTGAAGTTTCTTCATGCACTAACATGAAACACAAATGCAAGTTTTTGCTTTTGACATTCCAGCTCCAACTTGCAGGCATATATGCCCTCCCCCTTCTGATCCACTTTTCTTTTAATTTTCTTAAAGATGAATGTCTCAAAATCCTAAGGAGAATCAAAACTGCATTTTAATCAAAATCCAACCATGAAGTATTGCTCATGCTTTGTGCTGCTTGACGCGCTTGGACCATGCATTCTGCATAACGGTAACCAGCATTGCACGTTGATGACCAAAAACTCAACGTGTAATTCATTGCTCCTTTGGCTACTGGTCCCAGGGGACGGGTATCATAGTTATTATGGGCTCAGTGCAAAAATTGCATTGGAAACAGTGTCCTGATGGCAAAACGGACCACATTCTTGATGTTGGACCGCATCTGTGTCAAGTTGAAGTTTCTCCAGCATTTCTGTGGGGCGGATGACTAAGGTAGCATGCTGTGAATATATATATTTACTGCTGCCTTCAGGATGTTTGATGTAAAGGGGAAAAAAAATCCTAACAAAGTAACAATTACATACAGTGCTTAAGCCTGAAGACATGTTCAGGGTTCCCAGCTGGAGAAGTTCCAGAAATGTGGTTTTGGCTGGGGAGGGTGGCAAAATGTTACTCGGTCCTTTCTGCTCTGAGGCAGGATCAGACAGATCTGGCTTATCTTGAACAGGTATCTGTCGCTATCGAGCCTGGCCCCAGCTATCCATAGGTTCTGCAATGTTTTGTACTACCCAGCCTCAGTATTCTTTGTTGCAAATACAGCCAATTGCTTTGTGTGCTGCCTTGCAGCAGTCTTGGAGAGCTGCTGGTTGCTGTTTTCTTGATAACGATCTTTATGTACTTAGCTGTGAACACACTTTTCCCATCTCCTGTTGCCACTTTTCTAGTTTAGACAAATTAAATTCTTGTTCATACACTGTGTTTTCCAAAGTATTTTTTTTTTCCCCTCAGCTGTTCTCTTCTGTATTTTTCAAGTTTATTCTCATCATCTTTCCCATTCCCGAATGAAGGCGATGGTTGAGTTCGAGAGCCGGCAGCGCTGGGCAGGTTGGAGTAACCCTGGAACACTTACATTACTGCAACACTCCACGAGGTTGGCTTTGTCTCAGGCAACTTGAGTCTCACTGACTCATTCGGTCTGCGGCTCCATCTTGTTCCCAGGTTCTTCACAGCCAGGTATGGCCCCTGCCACCAGATCCCCATTTACACTTGGTTTCTCCTTTCTAAGTACAATCCTTTTCTCTTGTCTTTGTGGAATTTGATCATCTTCATTTCAGCCCATTTCACCAGTTTTCCAAGAATATTTGGAATTTAATCTTGGCTAGTAAATCTCTTGCAAACCTTCCCACTGTGATATAATCTCAGCCTTTGCAAGTTCATTCTTTGTTTCTTTATCCAAGTCCCGAGCACAAATACTATCTAGAACAGATTCATGGGTCTACCCCAAAGACCTGACTCTGAACTGATAAAATTGAGCAGGATGTTTTAATTAGTTTTGCTTTCATATTATCGGGGTTTTATCTCTACCGTATTTACCCATGTTACCTTATCCAAATGTCATGCAGAGTCACAGTAAGATTCCCAGGGAAATAAATCTCCGAAACTTTGTTTCTGCTCCACGCTCACTGGTATCCTGCTATGAACATTATCTAGCTCTTTGCCAAGGAATGCCAGATTTTTTCACCTCTCTTGATAAAAACAGTGGCCTTAACCCAGACCTTTTCTTCACAATGTTGATTCTGTATTTCTCAATGTGTCCCTTTTTTGAGCAACAGTACTGTTTTTACTTTATTCAACCCAGGGCTATCATCTACTCTATGCTTCACATAGCGAACGAATACCTCTGCTTTTGTTAGGGGAGAGAGAGATGAAAAGCGTCAGCAAAACAGGAAGCAATGACAAGATGTGGGTTTATTGGATTATTAGCCCTGGGGCATGAAGATTGCATGATATGATATTTTTAAAGTAGTGGCATCCAAGGGTCACTGAAAGTGTCAGACCTGAGATACACGTTAGACCGATTTCTTGAAGTTCAAGAACTGGATCACACGGTTTATTGAAAGCTATGTGTTAGGTTATCAACATGAACTATGTTGCCCTGAATTATAGGCATATGGTGGAGAGTTTGTACTTGTTATGCAAAATTTATTGTGCAACTTATTTTGGTAATTCAGGACCGCACTGTCAGCCTGTAAACTTTGATGCAGGGAGAAACGTTGCAGAGTTGGACTGCAAAGGCTTCAGTTTCTATTTCCTGGGGTAGAAATCCCTACCTGAGCAAGAACTGCTAAAATGAGAACTGCATTTGAGGTATTGTGCAACTTATACAGGATCAGAGCTCATGCAAAGAGCGGTTCAGCCACAGCAGTTCAGAGTCAAACTCCGAATGAAGGGAATTAATTGTCTGGTCCACAGATGTACCAATTACACGAGTTATCCTTTTTATTCTACTTGGGCTTGTATTCCCTCCTAACATGGGAGTATACTGCCAGAAATCCTTGACATATACGAATTCTACTCAATTTGGGCTAGGAACTTCTTGAATAAACCACAAAACCAAAGGACTCTCAATTTCAATTTCCATTTCCTAATTACATTTTATTATATAAATGCGATTAAACTTGATAACAATGGAACACAATGTACCAAACATTCAGGGAAAAAATGAGATTGGAAAGAAAACAAGTTTCAACCTTTAGTAGAATTTGGACTTTTTCTCTTTTAAATAAAACCATCTGTATTTATGTTTTAAAAGTTTGTCAGGGCCAAATGTTGACAAACTGTACTATTTCCTAATCTGTAGCCTGGATGGTGACCCCTTTGTGTAGCCAGGCATGTCCTTAGACTTCATATACAAACTATGGTGTAAGAAGCCAGAGAAGGAAATTATTTGCCAAAAATATATATTGAAAAAAAAAAAAGAGAGAGAGAAAAATGAAGGGTTATATGCTGCTTGGATTGGAGCCTTAGGAAAAAAAAAATCAGTCATTCATCCTTGTTGCAATCAGGTAGACTCAGCGAAAATACAAAACAGATAGTCTGATATACTGTAGACTAACAAACTGTTCTCAACAGTCTCGGGTATTTCTGGGGTGTTTTCTTGATTTCAAGCACAAACTGGAGATCGGAGCGTGGGCTTTCCTTAAGCCTAAAGCGTGCTCCGATCCTTGGCTTGGTTCATATCTACATCCTGATTCTGTTTTAACTTAAGGCATGTTTATACACATACAAAAGCAAAAAATATGTTTTTCATTCCAGTAAACCAATTCATATTAATTAATGCTAATGAAAATAAGGATGAAAAAAGTAGGAAAAATAGCATGGGCTCTCACTCAGTTCAGCAATTTGAATTCAACCCTGACCTAAAACCCAAATCACCCCTTGGCTGTTACTCATAACTGAAGAAGCTGGGGTGCCCGCACAGCAGGTTTAAATCAACTGAGACACAGTAATTTGTCCCACCATCCCTTACCCGACTGAGGAGCTCATTTCTGTGGGACATTGTGAAGGCTGAGCTGTCATATGAAGCATGGGCTCTTAAGCATGTCCATCGGTTGGGACCTCTGACTTCAAACATTTATAAAGCTCTGAGTTTCTAAGGGCTGGATAAAGTATGGGAATTAGTCACTGCTTCCCATGCTTATGTGTTCCTCCCTGAGCACATAAGGACCTTTGATCTGAACCAGTCCATATGTTCTTGTGTTCTTGTAGTCTTTTCACCTCTATTTTAACCCGGGCTAGCTCATTGGGGTTGACCAAATGGAAATAAAAACATTTTTTTCTTTTCAGAGTAGACATAACATCAGGCATCCTGTTCAAACAAAATCCTGTTAAAGTGACTGCAATTAAACTGAGAAAGGACATGGGATCTGGTCTTTATTTTTAAGTTCTTGCTTCTACAATGATTCAAATAGTCTTGGTTAAAAAAAAAAAAGAAACAAAACCCTCCTCCTCTTGCCATAAATCAGTGTGTTCTGGCTTTTGTCCCCAAGAAGAGACTGTCTGTTCTGTTGCCAGTGTTATTCCCAGTTTTTTGTCATAGTTATAGGACTTGATTACCTTCAGGGACAGGCTGTTGCCTTGTGGTCCTCCTAACAGTTCTCAGAAGACTGCAATGACCTTCAAGTTGCGAGCCACCTCCTTCCCCTCCCTTCTCTAACTAAATCATTCTCTAGTATGAGCTGAGCTGCAGAAGGATTTGTGATTTGGATTTTTTTTGCATTTTCTGTCTCTAGTTTACTTAAATGTGGGACTGATGGGACATTTGGAGCAGCAGATTGAGCAGCTGAATTCCCCTGGTGCAATAACACTGTCTATGTAGCATGTGCATTTATGCCCAGACCCCCCCAGCTTCCCACCCTCTGGTCCTCTCTCCCTTTTTTATCCATGTTCATCTCACCCTTCCCTCAGCCTCCATCCCTTCCCAGCGCTTAGCATCCAGACTTAATGTTCTATATATTTTAAGGACCTTCTTTTGCTGAGGAAAAACCAGGCAATATTTTCCTCTGGAAACTCATTGTGTCAGGACAGCAAGGATGGCTCATTCCAAGTGCACCTCAGACAGTGTAATTACTATCAAAATGATGCATATTAGAATATGCAAATTGTGGGCTTGCTATTGCCCCAAATTGGAAGCCATATATATAAGATTACAGGCTATTCTTCCTCTGTGAGAAGGGTGTTTTTCCTTTTCTTTAGCTTTTTTGTTTCCTGTTGAATGTCAGCTGTCTGAAGGCTTTAGAAAGAATCCAGAGGAGTTACACAGTTTCAGAGGTCAGTGCAATAAATTAAGTAAAGAAGGCGTGTGGCTTTGCCAGGGAGACAGTATGAGTAAGGGCATAACAAAGTGGGGTCAGCACCTCAGAGAGTGTAAATCATCATTGCTCCCATGAAATCCATACAGCCACCCCGGTAAACACAGGAGTTAGGGAGCTCATGCAGAAAAGTGTTAAAGCAACTAAATTCATTTCCAGACTAGGCCTGGAGTTACATAAAATCTGATTGTCAAAAATATCTTGATTTTAGTCCATGACTTTATCAACAAGCTATCCACTAAAGCTGCATTTCAGGAATGCACGTAAAGGTATGTGTAAATACAGTTATATTCAAAACAACATGAACAATTATTTTAACTTCCACTAAAATCACACAGAATATTTGAGGTGGGAGGGAATCTCTGCTCAAAGAAAGGTCAACAAGAGCAGGTTGCTCAGGAGCAACTTTTTCTTGGGTGCTGGTTTTATTTACATTTTTTTTTTCTGAATCAGAACTTCAGTTTTTCCTTTATATCTGAGGTGAATGGGACAGCAGGGAAATTGTGCTTTCCTCTTTTCATCTTGAAGTCCTGTGCTGGTGTCAAATGCAGTGACAGTTCAGCTGATTTGCAGACTTTATGCATTACTACCAAGATGACAGCAATCCTGACAGTTCAGTAACATTGGAGAAGGAACCCCCAAAAGTGTCATCCTAACAAAAGTAACATGTTCTTGACTTCTGAATAGTTGGAGTCCATCAACAAAGGCCTCACATCAAATTTGAGTTAATTCTGTCCTGCTCGGAATAGTGGCTAGTGCTGATGCTTTGTAATGTAACATCTAGTGGGAATAAGAATCAGTAGGAACGATACTGTGTCCATAGGAAAGTCAGCAATGAGAGGTGGCCACTCAACAAGTGTGCTCAAATGCTGGAACAAAGTCTTAGAGAGGCTGTGAAATCCCCATTTTTGGAGATTTTCAAAGCTTGGCTGGACAAAGCCATGAGAAACCTGATACTGTTAGCCCTATTTTCAGCAGGGAGTTGGTCCTACCAGAGGCCCCTTTGAACCCACATTGCTCCCTGATGCTGTGTTTCTTGCAGCCCGTGCTTGGAAGTGCTTGCCGGCCGCACGGTTTCACACCTCCTCAGTCTGAGATCCGCACTGGCACTGATGCCAGAAGTCTGATTTTTTGCAGGGCTTCTTTGCTTTTTGAAATGCTCCGCTTGCATTTGATCTCCCCTGCTCTCTCTGAACGAAGGCTGGCTGGCTGGCAGCTGGTGGTGGGGATGGAGGGGGTTGAAGAAGTGGAACGTAAACTCCATGTTATTGTCTGGACTGGCTCAAAGTGCCATCAGGTGTGAGGCTTGGATGGAGATTTGTGGAGTTTGACGCCTTGCCCAGACAGAGCTTGAGTTCAATCACTTAAAGGCATGTCCGGCTAGACACAGCCATTGTGTTGGATCCTGGAACAGGAATATCCTGCACGCTTTCAATTAGAGCCACAGAAGTGTTTGGTTTTACAGGTCACTTCATTTGTTTCTGGCCCCTGCCTATGATAAATAGCTCTGTCTACTGTGCTTGGCTCTTGGCAAAGCTGTTTGCTCAATATCTGTAGGCGTACAGATCTACCTGAGATGATTTTTGCCTTTTGGCCCAGGTGGTCCAACCCCTGGACTGGAAAGAAATGCTTTGTGAGCTTAGCATAAGTGGTATTTATTTGAGTCTGCCCTCTTGCTCATTAGACAAAGCCTGCAGTGGAGAGAGCATATCTTAGCAGTGGCATCAAGAGGTTTTATTTGGAGACAGATTGAGATTTAGAGTGTCACTTTTGACTGTTATAAATGAAGCTGTTTTCTCTTTGCACCATTATTTATGCTGTGATAATACTGCATCAGTAAAATATACTGCTTTGGCAGTATCAGCTCATGATCCCACCTGCCTAGGACTGTGGCCAAAGCTCCTCCATCACAGATACTCTGTGACCTGAGCTGTCACTGCTGTATCTCTTCTTTAGTCTTTATATCACAGCAACAGCCACCACTGGGGCTATGGTGAGCAGATATCCCGGGGTGACTCCCAGAATGACTGCAAAAAGATGCATATTGTTTTAGCTGTGCCAGTGCACAGACTGATTTGTCAGTGCCACCTTGCCTTCTCCAGAGATGAGTGCTATCAGCCCAACAGCTGAGGTGCAGCATATATCCCCCTTCTTGGCAACACATCTGAGGGGGCTTGTGGCCTCCTGCCTGCTGCAGAGCTGCCTTCATCACGAAAGCAGGGTAGATAGCAAAGTATGGCCATTTTTAAAGGCCTGGAGAGGCCAGAATAATCCTACCTCAGACTTGGCACGGCACGGCATTGCAGCACATTCCTTGACCATTGTAACTCTGGGTTGGGGCTGTACAGCCAGATGATACTGGCAAGGCAACAGAAGTTGAGTTTGTGTTTTTTGGTGGGGGAATAAAGATTAATACCACCAACTGTAAACTCAGGGTGGGGGAATTTTGGGAAAGCAAAAACGTCCCGACTCTGAATTGTGCCAGAAATTAATATCCCAGTGTTTGCAAGAAATACACCGTTGTCTTTCCAGTATAGCCAGGGCCTAATAGTTACCTCTCATCTGTAAAGAATAATATCTCTCAGGCAGCATATCCGATCAGACTTGGATGGATTTGCTTTTAGGTACAGGTGTCTTGACTTTGTTACTGAATCCACAGGGTGGAAGGAGTCCAAAGCTGAATGGAGCATCATTCCCCAGCAACGCGTACCAGATGTTAGAGAAATGAACAGAAATGAAAGTCAGTGTTCCCTGGGACAACAGTATCAAGGTATTTCCTAGGCTTTTGTTTCATGGCTGGAAAGCTTACATGCATCCTGTGTTTTGATTATTAATGGACTTTCACTGCAGTTTGAGGGGAACAGGTGGACAGTTTGCACTATAGCTGGCTCTGATTAATTAAAATGAGGGGGTGACAACATTAAAACCAGAAAGCACATTAAAACAAGAGAGCATGAGTCCAGTCAGAAGGATGAGTGGTAGGAAAAGAGGGGTGGATATTGCTGCGTCCTCTGTTTGCCGCATGTCAATCATCAACCTGTCAATCATGGCTATGTCTGTGCAGGCTTTGACAGTTGATTGCAGTGGGACGATGCAGTAGTTCTGCCTCACAGCTCCTTTCCACCAGTCCCACCAGAGCTTCACATAATTGCCTTAGTTTTGTAAAGCTTTCATGCTTTCTGTGATCCTTCTAAAATAATTTTTCTGCTGATCTTCAACTGGTTGTTAGAACATTGTGGCTGCTTTTTGTGGGCTCGTCAAAAAAGCTTGGAGTTGCAAGGTACTTCTGGTCCCATCAGCCCTTCAAACTAACCAAAATTGTTTGGGAGAATCTTGGGTAGAATTTGCTTGGGACTGGGCAAGGGTGCCATGACTACCCTTAGACGTAACTGTTTTAAGTGCCTCTGAAGCAGGATGGTCCTGAATATAGCACCTTACCCATGATATGGAGGAGGAATGTATTGACTATGAGTTAAGAACCTAAAAATGTGCTATTGAATTCTCTATTGAGATTCAGTTACCATAAACAGTAATTAAAATAGTTATTGGTCTATCCACTGGCATGAGGAACATTACATACCGTTATGTTTTCCACAGGCAAAGAGCCAAGCTCAGGCCAGAGTCAGTCTCAATGCCTTTTATTTCATGCAAAGGGAATCACAAACACGAGCCTTTCCTTCAAAGCCCTGCAATGAGATCCCCCGAGACATTCCTCACCCACAACCGGGATGCCTCCTGCTCCCGGTGCTCTGCAGGACGCAGCAGGACCTGCATGCTGCGGAGCGGGGGCAGACAAGTGACAGCCCCTCCAGTCCTTGGGACGCATCATTGCAGCCCTGTTCTTTCCCAGTAAAGCAATAACTTCTGTTTACTTAAACTTTTCTCCTCTGTGACTGGTGCAGGGTTCTTCCCTTGCAAATATCCTCATATCCAACCTGACTCAGACTTGCTGAAGTGACCTCAGGTGCTTTGGGTTGAGAAAGAAGGAGGAAAAAGGTAACCAAGCTTTGCAACACCCGTTTCGGAGAAGAGAGCTGAAGTCCTACCTCTAAGGTAGGAGTCCTCCTACCTCTACTCTGAATTTTCCGAGACTGCCATTTCCACCTCTAAGGGTAACAAGAGCAGTACCAGCCCCCGGATGAATGGTTTAAAAAGTAATGGATTTTCAAAATCTAATAACTTTTATGTTCTTAGTAGATAGTGTCTTCTCCCCAGGGAACTATTGCCTTCCCTTCTTTTATGCTTTTCTTTCAAAACCAAGGAAGATCCTTTGCAAAGAAAAAAAAAAAAAGAAAAAAACCAAACAAAATCAAACCAGCAAGTGTCAACTAATTTGTTTCCAGAACCTGGGTCTACACCAACATGCCAGAGGTCTCAAAGTACCTGGAAAGGTCATGAGAAGTGATGCCAGTGGGAACCTCTTGCTCCCCTTTTTCTCCAGAGGGTCTGCTCCCTTGTGTTTGCTGCAGATGAAGGGCCAGGGACAGTCCCTGTGCTGCAGACATTGGGGTTATATGATTGTGAAGGGTGAGGATGGGTTGGACTGAAAAGAATTTGCTTTCATTGGGGCACCTTGAAAAATATCTTGGATCTCCAGCCATTTCAAAATCTGGTTGCAAAGTGCTGAAATACCTCACATATTTTAGCTAGGTTTCCTCCTGAGCAGATCAAATGCTTGTAGAAGTGGTGGACAGTCCTGAACCCAGCAAAATCCAGCTCTGAGCACATTCAGGTACCTTGTAGGGAAACCGAGGCATTGGGAGGGTATGGACAGTGGTGCCAGCAGAGCAATGGGCTCAAGCCCAAAATCCCTACTCCAGCAGCTCCTAGTGCTTGTATCTGTTCGTAAATGCATCTACAAGATTTACATGTAAAGGTGCTGCAGTGAGAAGGTTCATATAAATAGATTAGATAGAGAGGTTTGCTTAAAATCAACTGTCAGACTCTGAAGGTTAATATTTTCCATCCCGAACAACTGTCTGAGCATTCAGCTCATATAAATCTCCGCTCTATGTGCAACGCTATTCCAGCTGACGCTACGACAGAGCGGTTATTCATTTGAACACATTTCTAGAGGAAAGCTTGGTGAAAAAAAAAAAAGAAATAGGCAAAAGTACAAAAAGAAAAAAAAAAAAGGCAGAAGATGCAGCCAAGACATCAGTGATAAAGTGGAGCAGAAGAGACAGCTGGAGCCTTGGAATGCAGCGCAGGACATTTTGTGCTGGAATCATGAGTCGCTCCGGAGAGATCAATATTTGTTGCCCTGCCGGTCCAAATGCCAAAGCACTGTGTCACCAAGGAGGAGAAAATCTATTGTGTAAACGTGTGGAGAGAGAGTGATAGGGTGTGATGTGCAAATAGCAGCGGATAATGTTATAAGTCTGTAAAAGATCCATAGACCATATACTTGGCTATTTTGTGGCTGGGGATCCCCCCACCCCCGACTGCCTTCTGTCTGTGCTCCTGTGCTTTTCTTCCATGTTTCACTCTCATTTTATTCTAGTATTTCCTGAGCCTTGCAAGAAAAGCTTGTTATGACTCTGGGTGATCATGTCGGCTTCTTTCTAGGACCTGACTGAGGGTAACTTTTTTACCAAACAAGGGAGCACGGGGCTGTTTGTCTCCCCTCTACCCAGGTTTTTGCACTGCTGTGGGAAGAAGAGTCAATGGGAAACAGCTCAGGAGGTGGATGAAGGCTGGGAAGTCTTTGCCTCTGTATCCAGACTGAGAAGCCCATCAGTTCAGCTGAACAAGGGATGAAGGCAGCATCTGGTCCAGGAGAGACCTTGGGCACCAGCTTGTGAGTCTTGAAGTCACATAGTTCCTGAGCCACCACAACTACACACTACCTGCTAACTCAGGGGTTGCAAAGGACTTCCTACCCGTCTGTAAATTCCAAATTTCTGCTCTACTTATTGGATCTCTCATTAATCCTAAACATTATCTGGTCNTGTCCTAATTCTCTCCCCCATCCCACTGGGGAGCAGAGGGAGTGAGCGAACGACTGTGTGGTGTTTAGCTGCCTACCAGGTTAAACCACAACAACTGCCCAGTGGCAGCAGTGTCTGGCTTAATCTGGAGATTGTCAGCAGAATTTATTTCATATGTCACATGTTCATAACAGGCCAGGCTTTAGCAGCTTTTGGGTTGTCTAACTCAAACATGGGTATTTATTTTCGGCCGCAGAATTAGTTTACTCACAAAGTTTTCATGCTGCCTGGTGGAGGCTTCTTTATTGCTCTTTGGCTTGCAAGCCTGAATTCGGCGTGATGATTAGATGACAGAAAGGGTTTCTGTTTGCTTGGAAGATGCTACCATATGAAGGTAATGGGACCATCAATTTATTGCTAAGATAATATCAAGCTGCAAGCTACAAATTGGTTGCCAAAGTAAGGAAATACTCATCCTCAACCGAAACCAGACTTCACTCATAGTCTTTTGGGGAACAGAGGCAAAGAGGCAAGTAGAGGTAACCCCTGCAAAGAGACACATAGTGAGACATTCCCAGGAAGAACAGGTGAAGGTGTCAGCAGTCTGCTTTGGTGCTTTGAAATCTAGGGCACATCATCCCTTTCTAGCCATGAATGCTGAGCCTTAGCAAAACCCTGAAGCTAATTTTTAAGAGTGTGTTTGGTGTCTAGCTAAGGAAGTTTTCCTTGCTAAAACTTTTCCACTATAACTGGCAGAACCGTAACTGCGCATGAAAGATGGCACAACGCTGTCTCCCAGTGCACCAAACAACAGGGAAAAGGCAAAGAGCATCCCAGACAGATTACAACTAGCATTGAGGTGAAAGTTTCATAACTGTATAGATATCTGCTGTGAACCTCTCCATGTACCAGGTCTAAGGACTATGGTTCACTTCTTAATCTTTCAAGAATTACCAGACAAATATCAAGAAGTCCAGCTACAAGAGATATCAGCAGAAGAATACGAGCCTTTGGTTTGTTTTAGAAATTGTTCTTATATGGTGTTTCTTCTATGGGTAGGAGAATCCTTCCTGCATTGCTCACTGTAGCCTTTTCTTGACAAATCATTGCAGATTAACAGAGCTCCTGTATATTTGTGCTGGGCAATTTGTTGGCTGGTTTGTGGTGCAGGGAAATTCAGATGTGATAAAGCTCTGGCCCTGTGTAATTTGTAAGGATCATGATTCCCACTCCCTTGGCACAATATTAAAAAAAAGAAAAGAAAGATTTCTATTAGATTTTAGAGAGTAATGTAATGATTTAATTTTCATAATGCTCACCCATACCCACCAGGCACAGCAAAATTCAGGTAGATAGCCCAAAACTCAGTACCTCCTCCCTATCCTCCCCATCTGGTTTTCATCTTTTCCCAGAAAGGCAATAGTAGTCTTTTGGGAGAGGAAGACAGAGAAATGAACACCAACAAGATAATTATAGCAGGGGGTAAGGAGGTCAGAAGAACATCTTAAAGTAATAAGTATAATGAAGAGATGCATTAGTTGAGTCAACAAAATCTTTGCAGGAGAGGATGAGGGATGAATTCTCTTTTATGTTATTGAATGACATTTTTCTCCAAAATTTAAACCAGTGATACTTTCTACTGTAACTCATTTTCTGTGGCAGGTTTTTATTGCCCTTCAGATTACATAGTTTTTGCTGCTGAATTTATAGAGAATAGTATGAGTATTTTAATGCTTAGACTTGTTTCAAGTAAAGTGAAATAAGAGACAGGAGTTTTATACAAAAGCTTGCAGAAATATACAGCTGAAGAGCATTTGATTTAAAGTTCAGATATGTAATGCTCTCCATAAGTTACCTACCATAAATTTTAAACTGATCTTATAGTTTTGATTATGCACTTTTTATAATGCATTTTATGCCTCATTTCCAGGCAGATTTATAGCCCTTACACAACGCTAGATGAGTGACTCCACATGCTGCATGTCAACAAGTTCTTTTTCTTTTTTTTCCTGAAGTTCCTGCTGGTTAAAAGTAAGCCATATTGCAGTCAAAGTGCATTTGATCTTCTCATTTTTGAACTGCTCTTTGTCATCCCAGAGAATTTGGTGACAATGACTAAGAGTGTTTTGGTTCTACAGGTGGACAGCAATAAACAAGGGCCGGTACCCCTAAAAATTCCAAAACTGAAACTGGGTCTTTCTTTTATTTATATACGTTGTGTTGACCACCTGACTTTTGCCATGATTAAAGGATAAGGTGAAGCCTATCTGACCTACAAGGTGTCCTTTTCAAAACAATTTCACCTACAGAAACAGAGAGAGGAGAGAACAATATCACTTTTTATGGGCTAACAGATGTGAAAATATCTACGAATACAGAGTAGCCAACAATAACCTAGCACAAATCATGAGCTGTTGGAAAGAAAAATACCTTTACACTGGGCTTTGAATAAATGCAGTGGCTTGGAGACAAGTACAGATTTTACCCAAATGTTTCTGGCTGATCCTTTGCCTTTGATGGGTCACGTAGGATGGTCCTATCACCATCTTTGCATCATGCTAGTAGCACCCAAAAGTCTTGCACATGTCAAAGCCAGAAACAGTAAGCAAAACACCATGCTTATTTATACCTGAATAAACACAAGTGTATTTATATTCATTTCCAAAACCCTCAAGAGCTAACAAGGTCTGACCAAGGGTGCTAGGACAGGGTTACCCTTTGGCATATTCATAAACAAGGGACACGCAGAAGCAAGAGGAATGTGCCCAGGATATCACATCACAGCTTGATGTAACCACAAGGCCACTGTACATTTTACATGTACTATTGCACCTGACTCACACAGGATGTGGCTTTTTTGTGCCAGCTTGCACTTGAGTGTGGAAATTTAGGCTATTAATCCCTCAAGGGGAATAAGCATCTCCGTGGGGTGTTGCAAGGATGGTGGCTGTGCCCACAACACAAGGAAATAAGTGGCTGAACCGGAGGGAGGAAGGGATGATGCCTTGATCATGTGGGCAGGCCATCCAGCAGGGATGTGTCACAGCCTGGTAGCAGAATGATCCATCGCCCATCCTTCATGTAAGGGGAGAGGCAGGCATAGTGCTGAGACCTGCTGGGATAATTAATCCCCTGATGGGTCCATCAGCCCTTCAGAAGATGGTGGCTGGAGGGAGACTGCCTAGACTCCAACAAAAGTTTACCTGATGTCATTAAAGAGGCAGAAAATGTTCCCGGTATGGGAAAGCACCTAGTTTATTCTGGGAGCTGTTCTTGTTTTCCAAGCCAAGAGCATGCTTGGAGGTAGCAGCAGTGGAGGGACGTTGTAAATGGGTTGGCAGATGCATCAAATCCCCAAAATACCTGAAGCCAGCAGCCCTGGTCTGTGGCGGTGATGCTCCCTGCTCCCACAGAGCCGCTTGCCAACCCACCTTGCTGTAGAGCCCAGCAGGCAGGGGTAGGAACAGCTGTTTTTAAGGGAGCTGTGGGTAGGAACAGCTGTTTTTAAGGGAGCTGTTTCGGGAGCAGAGATTTACGCTGTGTTTGACAAGAAGAAAGTCCATTTCAGCAGCTCCTGTTCACAGCTGGCATGCTGCAGGGAGGCAGCGGCCGTTTGTCTGCTTGTTTTCCAGCCCCACATGCTTCGGTTTGGCTCTGGGGATCAGGTGCCCAGGGACGCAGGGAATAGCCCCTGTTCAAGGACAGAACACCTTGGTAAGATATTTTCTTTCTATAAAAACAACACTGACTTCTTTAAGGCTGTTGCCTGCCCATTCGTGAAGCAGAGCTAAGAACAAATTCCTCGTGTGCAGCATATTTCTTTTTATGCCTTGAAAAACAGCACACAGAGCAGCTTAAGGATTTTCTTTAGGCAGCAGTGATTTATCTCACACCCACCCTCCACCCCCAGAAACAGTATATCTTCTGTTTTTTATTTCTTTAGACCTGGCCTTTATGAAGTGCTCTTTATAGCAACCAAAACGCTGCCTGTCCATCCTCTCACTATGTTGCACCAAACCCACGAGACTCACTGCAATTAGGACCAGGTAGCGTCTCCTGCGGTCCTCGTCCTGCTTTGGTGATGGGGCTGTCAGCAGCAAAGAGAAACTTGGTCAGCGTCCCCTAAAGCTGGGTTTTAGACCTTCACATCTCCATGTTGCAAGGAACCAAGGACATAGCTATTCTCTTCCTGCTTTTTGTTTTCCTGTGGCACGTTGCATTGTTGTGTGTGAGAGTTTGGGCTGTTGTACCAAAGGGTTATTTTCTGTGTAGGCTGTTGGAGTGACTGGAAGAGATGCTATGGGGATCCTTCTGTCACTCACCTATTAAGATGCAGAAAAATGAGAGGATTTAAGAAGATTTCCAAATTGCAAAGAAAAAAAATCTTTGAGAAAGCCAGCCTGTGGGTCACATAATATCATTGACTTAATTGCTAACTCCTCCTGGTGTTGTCTTTCTGCAGTTCCTCACTGTTGCCCCCATCAATGGCTTTGTCGTACCCCAGCACATCTGCTCTCCTTTGCTTTTGTCCTTCTTCATTAGGCTGAGCACAGGATTTGTCAAAACCTTTCCCTCAAAAGATTGTCAAAACCAGCGAAAGTGCTTTTGACACAGCTTGAAAACAAAAGGTTCGTTGTTTTCATTTCTGTGTTTTTCAACAAAGGCCCAGCCTTTTCCACAGCAGGAAGAAATGTTTTCAGTTCATTTCCCTAGCAGCTGTAATACCTTATATGTTCTCTTTTCCTTCAAATCCTGTCTTAATACTACCTCTAGAAATCTCATGTTCTCCTGAGGAAGTGTTGCATATCTTATCTGTCTGGTTCATTTTCTTGTATTTTTTTCATCTAAATCTAGCTTAAGCTGTAAATTCTTCAGGGCGAAGAAGAGGGCTACATTTTGGCAGTCTTTCTTTGATATCATTAACTTAATGTGGGTTAGGTCACAAGAACGAAAGCAGCAGGCGATACTTTCTGCTCAGTGCAAGATCACATTTAGAGAAACTGTGACTTTTAGTATTTTGCATTTTAAAGAAGAGGATTGCTTAAAGACAGAGGAATCCGGTGTTCCTCAGCCCTCTGCTGTGCAGCTGCCCATCACCATCAGATGTTTTCTTGGCATTATTCCTTTGCAGTAAATAACGGCCATCTCCCCAACCAGCTAGAACCAACTAAATGCCTGCATGTATTGAGACTCCTGTGGTTTGTCCCTCATCCAAGAAGTCTCTCCAAAGCACCTGAGTGAGCTGAAAATGTAAATGCAGTGTTGAATTGGCAGTATTCTGCACTGGACAGGGATGAGATCTTCATAACAGACCTACCTATTGTCCTACTGATTTCATGAGAGCTGCTATGACTGCAGCCTCTGAGGTATGCAGAGGAAATGGTAAAATATGTATGCAAAATGTATGCAAGTGGAAGCATATCAAGAATTATGGAAGTAGGCAGGTATTTATAAAATAATGGGTTTTGCAGTGTCTGCTTCCCTGTAGAGGTGGAGTTTTGGTCATGCCTTTGTCACGGTAATGGTAACTGTGCATGTTTATCAAGGTCCAAAGGGCTCACAGGATCCAAAACATTTCGCATTTGTGAAAATATTTACATTTTTTGTCTGTTCTGTTAGCTATATTTACAGAAAAACCAATACTCAAGTCCAGCAGTAATGGAAGCAAAGGTGGTGTTGATATCTAGTCCAGCTAAGATTAATTTGAATTTGTTTCTTTCAGTGGTGTTCCAGGAAAAGTGGCAGAAATGACAGATGTAAAGAAGATCCTGCCTATTATTATGTGATGAAAGTCCTATTTCTTTCTTAAAACGTCACTAATGTTTCGAGACTGCTTTTCCACAGAACACTATTTGATTATTTCCAACTGGAGGAATATATAAAATAACAAAGAGTTGTTACACTTGATAGTGCTTCATGGCTGGTGGTCTGGCAGCTGTTCATATCATGTTCATGATACACATGAACACTTAGAGGAAAGCACCTTGGAGAGCTTTAAAAGCCTTTCTTAGAAATGGATATATGCGTGATTCAGTCCTCTTCTTTTCCTCAGCCACGACAAATAAACGTTACCAGTGTCAGGAAGGCTAGTCCTGGTGAAAGGCAATGGCAGCTTGTTCAAAGAGGGATTACGACTGAAACCTGGAAGCAAAACACTGTCAGCCTTGCCCTTGGAAGAGGAGGAATGTTCCAGAGAGAGGGAAGTGACATAAAAAGAAAACCCAGAGTGGTTCTTGCCTTCATGCCAATTTTTTTTTTTTTTTTTCCCCTCTCATGGGGGAAGTTTGACCCCTTTCTTTGGGGAGAGCTGTGCAACCCCATAAAGAAGCGATAGACCCCTCAGTGATATCAGATGAGATTCTGTAGCCTTTGCTTTGTATATGGGAGTTCTGTCCAGGATCAGGGTAATTAATGACCAATATAATTAATCTCATGTTTGAATTTTTCAAGTAAGCCGATGAAGACTTTAAGTAATGACTGCATGAGTAACTGCAGAAGGAAAGAGGTACGCTGTGGTGTCTGCTGCAAGATCTATTTTTCTGGAAACAATGACTAATACAGCTTTTTCAGCAGAGGATTTGATGTACATCCAGGCTGCATGCATGAATCAGTGCGGAGAATCAACAAACTGCAACTATTTATTTTTCACTCCTAGAGGTCTCTAGTTTAGCTTCTGGACTGGAAGGACATGATTTCCTGCCTCTCATATCCTTTGAATAACTGCAGCTGCTGAGAAAGGAGCAGGGGAGATGACACCATAGGTCTTCTGCCGCCTGCACAGGGTTCTCCTTTACATGTCACCACCTGAAGACATAGGAGGTGTCACCTGAAGTCAGTTTCAGTCTAATGCATCATTTGCTCATCCAGTGTGGTTGGTCTGTGAAACGTCATGAGCACCAAATCAAAAGTGAGTATTGCTACTGTTATGCATTGTACACATTGACCTTCAGATGGTCTACAAGACCCAATACTAATCACACCCTAATACTTACTCTGCATACAGAAACGATGTTGCAGTTCAAGGAAATCACCCTTTAAGTCTGTAATCCAGGGTGAATTTAAAAGGAAGCATAAGGCTGTAACAACGAGGACAGTGTTACTCATGCAATAGCATTTCTCATCTTGTAAGCAACTACAGGGGCCGTTGTATTTAATAGACCTGACCTTGCTTCAACAGCATACCTAGCTGGAAGGATCTCAGTATTACCCCGAAAGATAAAAGTGACAAGAGAAGAGTGGGGTCAGATCTGATATCTGTCCTTTCAGCACCAGATTTCCACAGGGGGCAAAAGGAGAAGACCTAAGCGATGGGCTGCAGGAGGGTGGACACAGTTACAAGGAGCTGCTTTTGAAAGACACTTGTTAACAAAGCCAGAGATTTTCACTGTTACTGATGTCAATTCAAATTTCTTCACGTTTTCCTAAATTCTGCTTTTCAGTGTGGTCCAAAAGTCTATCAAGGTCTGTAGCTTAATTTTCCAGTGGTTTGTCAGTAAAAAAAGATGCCATTTCCACATAGTCTGTTGTTCCCAGTGTAAATATGTTTTTAGGCACAGAGCAATATAATCCTACAGATTTGCAGAGAAGCTGCAAACCCTTCTGGCAGTGTCTAAGGCAACATAAATGCTCTGTTCCCATCGCTTCTATTTATGGAAAACCATGGGCCTTTTATCTCCTAGATTCCCATGAGATTTTCTATAGCTTAGTAAAGAACCACGAATTACTGCTTGGTTGGAGTTATTTCAGGGAAACTGCAGAGGATGGGAAGAGGTTGTGCCTCAGCAAATAGCCATAGTGTCTCTAGCCTGGCTTCCAAAAGGGATCATAGTGATGTCCTGTCCTGTTCCCTAAGAAATCCTAATTTATCTAGTTGCAGAAGTGAGACTTTCATTTAAAACTCCTTTGATTAAAAGTGATCTTAGATTTTGTATCCCTGATCTCTGGTTCCTGAAATAATGTCATCTATACGCTCCAAAATCTGCTGGCTCTGGAAAGTGATGGAGAGTTGCCATAGGCAATTCCAGCCCAGGGGGAAAGGAATTGTGTGCGTCCCTGTTGAGGCAGGAGGGGACCCAAATGGGGATGTACGGAGACACAGGAGAGTGAGAAGATACAGATACCCTCACAACCATGGTAGATGCTCAGGTCTCCCTCAGTCCTGGCAGGGACTGGCACAACTTTTTCCCCATAGACATTCTGTCATTGCAAAGATTTTCTTGAGAAATTCCAGACCAAAAATAATAATAATAAAAAAAAAAGAACATCTGAGTTCTCCTGGCTGGACCAAGAGAAATTCCTTGTGGTTTAAACGGTTAGGCTTCAGCTATGTGCTGGCAGAAGGCCCAGTTTGAGAAGTGATGGGGGATGCATTGATTGCACTGAGACCTTTCAGAGCCTCCTGTAAGGACACATCTGGGTGTTCTTCAAAATGCTCCTGCCACAGCTTAAGGATACGCTGCGCTACACCACATCGGTCATGACTTCAGGCCCTTGCGTCATGCTGTGTATGCCATGCTGAGTGCTATACATCAGCCAATTGATGCTGCTGCTGCCATGAGATTTGCCCATCACTAATAACATTTTGGCCACCACGGAGTCGTTATTTGACTTATGTTTACAGTGTAATAAACACACTTCTATTTATTTCTGCTATTAACACCTCATCTCAGTTTGTAGGAAGCCTTATTCTTCTGAAGTACTTTGGCAAAAGTAAAGGGCAAAGTGGAGTTATTTCTAGTTTTGTTTAAAAAAACCCCGAAAGACACATTATTTATTAATTTTTTTTGTGTTTCTAGAAGAAAACACTAAAGCACATGTAAACAATTCTGCAGGATCATCTCAGGAAGGCTAAAGGAACTAAAGCAGCCAGAATTAGGTATATAAAATTCTTCCCTTACATTTTTTAAAAAAGAGTTATTTGGAGAAAAATAAGCTTCTAGATAAAACACTCTATCTTTTGATGAGGATATCATACTTAAAAAATTAGGAATAATAGGAAAATCCCTTCCTTGGAGAGTTCTAAAAAGCAGGGAATAAAAAGAAGTTCCTGCTCTATTTTCTATGGAAGATCTTGCCCCACTCAGTATCTGAACAGATGTTTTAAATTACGTGATATGACTTTGAAAATCTGGTAATTTCTCCTGGGAGTTTACTAGTTCCTAGGTTTTCTGTCAAGAAAAGCTGTCTCGTCTCCCTGCAGTTCTTCTACTTGGGCTGTAAGTTTGCAAGAAAGGATTTTAGTCACTCAAGTTTATCTGCTCCATCACATGATTTCACATTATATCAGGGCAACAGTGGCTGCATTGTGGAGCCCTTCATTTTTTTCCTGTTGTTGCTGTGCAGGATGGTCCCAACTGCAAGGTTAACTGGCTTCTTAAAGAAATTATAGTAACATACTCATCTTCTTTTATCTGATCTTTTCTAAATCCAGCAGTTCAGTGAATTGTTTTAGTTTTAGAAAACCTGAAGTCTTTATAAGAATTGTTTTATTAAACATGGCCTCACTTAAGAAAGGGTGAAATTATTTAGGCCAATTCGTTCTTTCCATAGCACCATTAGGCTCACAGGGGAGAACGAAGATGTGCTGATAACAGGCTAGCTGGTATGTGGCTCGCCAGATACTGTGTAATTGTTTACGTAAAGATGCAGATGCGGATCATTCCCTAGGCAAATTATATGTCTCAATAGGATACCTATTGCATCCCTGAAGGTCTTGCCATTTTAGAGATGTTTATAACTGAAAGCAGATAAATTTAAGTCTACGTTTTGCATCTGTCACGACAAGCAGTAGAAATCATCTCCCTAGTAAAATTACTGGTGTAATTATAATAGCTACTAAAGTCATTACAATGTCACATTTGCCTAAGTTTTTTCACTGTCTTCCAGCTCTCCCTTACATGGTATTTGTCAGATTCATTAAACCACTCCCATGCATTACAGGAGAATAACTTAGGTGCTGAGGTTTGAAACCTTATCTCGGGCGGTTGGTTTCTTCACAGACTTTCTTTGGTGGCTCTTGCTATTACTGTATGTCATCACTGGCCTCATGCCTTTATGAAGTGAAGAGCAGTGAGTGCCAGGTTAATCAGCCCTTACTGTAATGAAAACCAAAGCCAGCCAGTTTCAAAAAAAAGGGTATAAGTTGCTGGTGTGGTAAGGAAAGTATTGGAAGAGAGTTGTTTGTGCCAATGTTGGCTCCAGAAAGATGAAGTAGACAGAAAGAGATGTGTGTTTGGGTTTGAATTCTCTGCACTGAGGCAGAAAACCAAGACTTGCATGCTGTGATAAAATCCCATGCAAATCATAAATGTGCACAAATCCATTTTAACATGAAACTCTGCCAGTTTTGGTCTAAATAGCTCTAAGGAGGTTTTTGCTGTTGCTCTGAGCAGTGGTAACAGTCTGCTCTAGTGCCTCAACCCCAGAGACACAAGAAATCCTGGCAGTAAAAATGCTTCCTCCAATAACACCTTCAAGCCTGGCATTGCTTAATGGGCTGTGAGATCACATGAAAGCAGCTGCTTCTCACCATTACAGAGGACACATTACTCCTCTTAGTCACTTTTAGCACATGGAAACCACAAAATAAGAAAAAAGCAAATCAGGGCTAAAATATGACATTTCCACCTCCACATGCAGGAAACAATAATAGTTCAGTAGTGCTGGCATGAAAGAGACTGATCTCAGCTTTATCGTATTGGGAAAGTAATAAACACCCATATTAGAAGAGCTGTAGGTCACTTTTGTTCTTCCTGCACACCCACTGTGGTCCTCCTGTTCCTGTCTCCTGCCATCCCACAGAGGAGGTTAAATAACATGAAGGATGTACTGTGTTCCATGCCTATAATGTCTGGAAGATTGCTGACACCTGGGACTCATTTTTTTCATAGTACAGTAAGAGGAGGCAGTCTGTGCTGCCAAAATCTCCTTAACCCAAAGAAGCACCTCTACTAAGTGGTTATTCCTGGTAGAAAAATGACCAGGTTAGAAGATGCCCCCACTGGTAACTCCATCCCATGTCACAAGGTGGAGACCCGCCAGCCAGAGGACATGGACTAACCAAAGAGGGCACATCCCCTGTACAGCATGCAAGGCACAAAACTGCGATGGGACCCGCTCCCGCTGTCCTCCGCATCAGCTGGAGCAAAATAACCCTTAGACATGCCCTAGGACATGCTCAACAATGGCACAGGACAAAATTCCAGAATAAGGGAAGGGAGGCGGTCAGCTAGATAATCTTCAAGCACAGTTATGACAGTGGAAGGTTTTCAGGGAGACTATTTTTTTTTCTACACCTGAAAGAGGAAAGGCTACCTACAGAGCAAGGTCAGCATTTTGGTTGCAATTTCAAATTTTCATCTTTCATATTCATATCTGAAAAACTAAAGAGCAGGTATAGAACTGCATTTTTATTCTGGCATTCAAGCCAGCAGGGCCATAAGAGCTCAGATTTGAGCCTTCAGTTTCATTGCTAAAAGGAAATATTCAATGCAAGATATGCTACTAGGATAGCACTGACATGTGTTATGCTGGACCTTTCAGAAGGGACCTCACCTACTGGGAATGCTCACTCCTTTCCAACTCTCCTTCTTCTTCTTGCCATCCCTGGAAGAAACTCCCAAATAAATCTGATCTCATGTTTTCATTCCTGGAAGACAGAGGTCTTGGAGAAACATCTTCCTTTGCTCCTAAAAGGACTGTGGTAGAGAACATGAATTATGGTGTATCCTGTGGCTGGCAAGAGATTGTCAGAAGTAGGCACCTCTCTGAAGACAGAAATCACAGGTTTCCTGCTTCTTTCTGCTGAAGCCAGAGGTATTGTGTGTGATGTGACTGTGGTTTTATTGTTCAACAAGGCCTGTTAACAGCGATTCAGATTTCAGGAAAGGCAAGGCAAGACATTCCTTCTCCTTATTGTTTGTTTTTCAGGATGGAAGTGAGTGTCTGAGTGTCCCGCCTAACTTTATGGGTAACTTGTTTCCTAGAAGTGTTGAAATGGATGATCTGGAGTAGATCGAGCTTGGCTTTTGCCTCCTGCAGCTGGGAGGAACAGACATTTTGCTATTCCATTGATATTTGCTGGAATTCACACTCCTCTTCTGAATCAGGATGTCCAGGTCAGGAGGTCCAGGTCCAGGTCATTTTACTGGTCATGGCTAAAGGAATAAAAATTCTTTGCAAATGCAGAAATCTGACTTCAGAACTGGAGGACTTTGGAGAGAGCAAGCTTGCCCTAAAGATCTGACCTGCAACATACCATTGGATGAATATGTTCTTTTCATATTCTCTGCTTCAGCTGAAAACTGGTCATTTGTAATTTATAGGTCTTTGTTAATATCGGGAAAGAATGAGTGGGATTAAAGAGACTCAGATTTTTTTTTTAAAGTAGCCTTTCAGTAAAACAGGTCAAGAAGCAGATGCGGCAATTCCATCAACCATGTTCATTGTCCACAATATGTTTGGCAATCCAACAAGAAAAAAAAAGAGATTCCACGGTGGTTTTTGGGTAGATCCTTTTTTTTGTTGTTTCTAAACATACCGTTCTGGAGCCCAACACTTCCAGGCAGGCTTTCTTGTTTATATCATTACAGTAAAAGTTAGTACAAACAGAAGACCATTGGTGTCTTTGCATTTGTGAGAATGAAAGCTGATTTTTAACTTCACAAAGTTCACTTTTCATAGTGAAATGAATAGAGGTTTGGTCTTGCAATTAACAGTGTTGTTCTCTCCCTGTTGCCCCTCAAACCCTATCAGACCCTGGTTACCTGAGTTTTGGATTGGCCAAAAACCTGATGGGACCTGCAGGAATAATCTTGTCTGATGTTCCTTCAACGAGAGGAGCAATGGCAGTGTCAATCTCTATTGGTTGCATCTAAGTGCAGTTTGCTTCCCTGCGCTTCAGGTCTTATCTTCAGCGCCGCAGGCCTCATCCACAGCATCTTCCTGCCCCAACTTCTGATCTTGCTGGAAAACCTGTTTGTTTCACAGCTTTTTGACGGCAGACTTTAAAACAGGATGCCTCTGTCAGTAGCAACCTTTTGGGGATGTTGCTTGAAGTAGCCTGAAAAGTATCACTGAATGGCAATGTGCAGATGATAATAATCTTCACTGCTCACTGGAAGGAACTGGACGAACTGGGAATGGGTTTTGGCTAGATGACTTATCCTCCTTTCCACCACTTCCTCCATATCTGCCTCTCGTGGACCATACCTGATGGCAGGCGTGTCATAAACAGTTAAAAGCAGCATGTCACATGTCTTGATTATAGTTTGATGTGGGATAATTTTATGCCGATCCATCTGAAAACCATTGCATTGAGACACCAAAAGCATACAATTGCTTAATACTTATTGAATAATTTCCTTCTGGCTTCTTGCCCATAATGCAGCAACTAAAAGCGAAAAATAGCATGCACTTAGCTTGCACTTTCTCCTCATGCTGACTCTCCCTTCTGTTTTATTTCAAGTTTGGGGGCTTTCTCTAGAAAGTATGAGTAAAGTGTACAATGAAAGCTTACATAGTAGTGTAGCTTTTCAGGGTCCAGCAATGCTGTAGTTTATTTAGTTGCCAACTAATTACCAGTTTGAAACTGCAGTTATACTCCCAAGTTTTAGGGCAGTCAAACAGGAAAAATCATCCCCTCAAGGGCAGACAGGTCTGTAGTTTTCTGAGAGACTTTAATGTTCTTGTTCATGATGTGGAGAGTGCACAGACTCAGTGAGTCAATGGGGAGTTTGTCTTTCCTTGCACCAAATTCTTCAGCCAAGTGTGGGAGATATGTTGATCTCCCTGTTTTTCTGTCTGCTGCCCAGGTGATGTCAGCCAAGTTACTTTAAGCCGAGGGAGAAGAACTAGTCCTATCTTACCACTCCTAAAGTGGCTTAATTAAACTTCACAACTTCAAAATCCATGCACAGCTGCCAAGGTCTAACTTTCCATCAGGAAATGTTCTTAAACAGCTAAATACCTGTTCCTGGGACCTTAATATTGCTTAAAATATGGCAGTGTTGAGGAGCTGGAAGTTTTAAACTTAGTAATAAGACCATAAGAGAAGGCTGTCTCACCTACAGGGGTTACATGGCAGACCACCTCAGAGCAGCCCCAAAGGGTGACCTAGAGGAGGTGGGAATGCAGAGGTAGGGGCACTCATTTGGAAGAAGACCCCATTTGAGTCTTTGCTCAAATGAGCACTCACATACATGGCATGAAGCATTTATTGGCAGAGGGACAAAACCCACATCTCTGTCTTTCCTGTGCTGGGTCCTTTTATCATGATGCTGCAAAGCGTGGCTGCTGGGAAATGCAGGTTTCTTGAGGCAGAATGGCTTCAATTTCCTGATGTTAAAGGAAAACATGCTGATTATTCAGATACTGGGAATATCTGCAGATAAAGTCATAAAAGGTGCCAAGGATCAGAGAAGCAAGAATGCCACAAATGGATTAGGGCTACGAGGATGATCAGGTATGAAATAATTATTTATGTCAATTTTATGGCTGGCTGGTATCTTTTAGTGTTGCAGATGTACACTATATAATCAGTGTATTTTCATTCACTTTTTCTGTGGTGATCTGTCCAAAAAGGCCCAGGGTAAGTGATACTTTTCTGAATTAGAACTGTTAAGGAGGTACCAACTCTTCAAATGAACTGGATATGCTCCATGTTTTAAGCAATCCAGCAAAATCATAAATTTATTATGATATAGATGTGTGGTTGTCCTGGTTTCAGCTGGGATAGAGTTCATTTTCTTCTTAGTAGCTGGTATAGTGCCGTGTTTTGGATTTAGTATGTATGAGAATGATGCTGAGAACACTCTGATGGCTCAGTTGTTGCTGAGCAGTGCTGACACCAGCCAAGGCCTTTCCAGCTCCCCATGCTCTGCCAGGGGCACAAGGAGCCAGGAGGGGGCACAGCCAGGACAGCTGCCCCAGCCTGCCCACAGGGCTATTCCATACCATACGGTGTCACGCTCCATATAGAAACTGGGGGGGTTGGCCGGGGGGCAGCGATCGCTGCTGGGGGATGGGCTGCGCATCGGCTGGTGAGCAATTGCGTTGGGCATCACTTGTTTTGTATATCCTTTTATCATTATTATTATTATTATTATTGCTTTCTCTTCCTCTGCTATCCTATTATCTGCCTTTATCTCAACCCACAGGTTTTACTTTTTTTCCCCGATTCTCTCCCCCATCCCACCACAGGGCGGGGGGTGTGAATAAGCAGCTGTGTGGTGCTTAGTTGCAGACTGGGTTTAAACCACGACAACGGCTGTTTCCCCTGTTTTGTTCTCCCTATTAGCAGCTCCATGCTGTGTTTTCACATGGTTAGAAGGGCTTAGGAGCAGGGAATTGATATGGGGAGAGAACACTAATTGCCAGGTGAAAGTCCTCCCTGATCCAACGCTATTCCATCAGCGCTGTATTTTATCAGATTAGTGCAGCAGGTGAAGTACAAGAAGTAGCTCCAAAAGGAAAGCAGGTAAAACATCCTTATTGATTGTGTGCCTGAATATTACAAGCAAAATGGGGTATGTCAACCGTGTGTTCCTTTTCAGAGTGGAGGAGGACATCAGGAAGTCTCTTAATCCTTGCTAGGTTGCCAAATGATGGAAACTTGAAATGCTGCCAGAAAGAACTGGGATTAAAAGCATTAGCATTCCATTTTTTTTTGTGAATAAAACTACCTATCCTGTGAAAAAAAGCACTGTAGCTCAGTGATATATCTGTTCTGAAAGATATTTCAGCTGAATTCTTAAAATACTCCCCTAGTCAGTTTATGATGATGGTTTCTGAGTTCTTTCAAGTGGTTTTTTTGAAGCTCCGTTAGATAGTATGAGACAATTCACACTGGTCTTGGAATCCATCAAGGAAGCCCAGACTGAGAAGCAAGAGGCAATAACTCAGAAGGGGCTTTTCTAACCACTCTGCAGATCTTATTCTTTAAAAAATAAATACCCTCTTAATCAATCTGGAAAATGATACAAAAAGATCACAACAACATGTACTTACAAGAACGTACTTCGAAGAACACGTTGTACTTTCATGCTGAAGTATTTTACTTTCACTGCAAAATATTTTGAAACGGAGCTTTCCTGTAGGGTTATTTATCCAGCCTGTATGGTTTAGGAGCACTGTAGAGGGTTTCAGGTGTTACCTCCCTGCTTCACAGGGGCTTGGAATGATGAGCTGAATCTCATAAGCAGGCAATTTAGGCACCTAGGGCTGAAGCCACAAAAGGAAATAGTTGCTTGATTGTGGTTTAGCTCAGCATGTCTCAGTCCAAAGTATAGATCCTTAATCTCCCCCTGTTTGGCTGCTGCCCAGTCAGAAAGCCCCTGGAAGTCCATTGGCAGCTCAATTTCCACAGTGAGGATCCTGAGGTATCAGGATGTCCCCTTCTGGGCTCCGGCCTGCTGGAGTGTCTGGGCAAACTGATTATCACTGCCCTCAAGAAAGGTGGAAGCAGAAGTACAGATGTCCATCTCTCCTCATCCCTATCCTTGGACCATGAGCACTCCTCCATGAAGCGGTTGGGTCCTCTTTATTTGGCCTCTCTTCTCCAGAGGTATCTGGCTACAAGGAGAGGGTGTTCCCGAGGGTTTTGTAGTCATCAAGCTCAGTCATAGAAAATTTATTGTGTCCTTATCCAGAAAATTACCATCAGCATGACTGCCCAGCCAACGTGGAGACAAGGACTGTCATCCAGGATCCAGCACACAGTTAACATCAGATACTGAAGTAATTCTTGGCCCAGCAATGAGAGAGATGTCTCATGCCTCACAGGTGAGACTTCTAACAACATAGCTCAGTGAATGCGTAGGTGAGGGCTGCGATTCATGTGCGGAGTCTGCCTCTGGGCATTTATCCAACCATGGAGATTGTCACAACGAGACTGGGAGCCAGCAACCGGAGCCAGCAAACCTAATTCCCCACGAGAGCTGTGACTGAAGACATACTTCTTCTATCGGCATTTTCTCTTGGCCAGCAGCTCCCTGCTTCCCATGCCAGCTATTTTGGAGCCTGGGCCAAGGTGTCTTGCTGTCTCCACAGATTGGAAGAGTAGCCTTGGCAGCAGTGGTCTGCTTTGCACCATAGGATGTCCTGGCTGCCTTGGCTCATCAGGGTATTTAACCCTGCCTGATTTGCCTGAAGTTATGTGTGAGGCACCTCTGGTCTTTAGCCTGGTTCTCAGCTGACCAGAGAAGCTCAGCTAATTACTAATTCATGGGTAAATTATTCTTGCCAACCTTTTCATCGTCACAGGAATCCATAGAGGACTTGCTGTTTTTCTCCCCACTCCTTTATACTGTTAGTTTTTTAAGTGCAGTAAAACGGGTTGCTGTAATCACCTTTCTCTTGCTGATGAACTGTGAAGGAATAAACTTTATAAAGCACAGTAAGCCTAACAAGGAAAAAATCTGCCCTGAGTCTAGGTGATGAGCTCATAGCATCAATCAATAACAACAATCCCAAGCAGCTATATGACTAATTTGCCTTGTGTCATTAATTATGTCTTATCTCGGTGGGGAGAATGGGATTCACATTACTCCAGTGTGTTTTCCTAATAGCTCACGCTAATGAAAAAATGGTTCAGAAAAAAGAAAGCAAAGCAAAGAACAAGGGCAGCAAGAGAGCAGTCACAAGGCATGCCTTGCAAACCAGATCATACTCAGTCAATGCAATAAATCACAGTGGGGTGTTCAAGGCGTGCTGAGGAACATGGCAATTCATGGGGGCTCTCCACACCTCATGGGATTCAGAGGTTGGGGTTATGTGTGCATGATAAGGAGGAAAAGCGTGACCTAAATATCAGTGGGTAGTCTTTACTGACAGGTAGGTGCCATTTCTCTGTAAGCTTCACTGGGCTGGATGCCCATAAGCTGACTTTTCTTGAACGTCTGCATTTATTTTCAGACTCTTATTAATCCATTTGCTATTGGTTGTCTTGAGCAATTTGTCCCTTTGGTGCCAAAGCAGGAGAACAGGGTAGAGCTTGGCATTTAACCTTCTCTCTCTCATTTTTTCACAGAGGAGAGAAGAAGGTCTGGAGGCCTCAATGCAGAGGGGCTGGATTCTGTCCTCTGAGCTACAGGAAAGGTTGTTGTCACCGGCAGCTCTAAAGTCTGTGGGGACCCTGCTACTTTGAAAAGAGTTACTTTAAGGGTGCTGGAGACCAAACTGTGAGGTGTGTCTCTGCAGCAATGCTTGAAGAACTAACCTTCCACAGAGAAAAGAAAATGTGAATATTTCCTTTCCTTTTGTGAATTTTGACTAAGGAGCAATACGAAACACAGAGTCGTAGGAGTGGTGCCTGAAATGAGGACACCTGTCTCCCCAGTGAGTGCCTCAGGTAGTTGATACTCTGCAGTTGTGCTCTTGCTAATGCTCTTTTTCTGGCCTAGTGAAGCTTGATTTTTTTTCTCACATGGTGTCACCCAGAAGAGCCCAGAGAATTATGTGATGCTCCAATGGGCAGAAAGCGATGCTTGTCTGTTGGTTGTGGAGGGACTTAAAAGAAGGTGCCCAGCTCCTTGAATGAGTCAGGAAGGTTATTGTGTAGGGCTTTTTGTTACCTCTGTTATGTGCGCTTTGAAAATGGGCTTAAATCCTCTGCATCAGAAATGAGAGACTTGTATTGCCATTTCTATTTCACTGGATTGAGCTTTTCTTCTAAGGCTTCCACAAGGGACATCATTCACTGCTGTGAAGTCCTCAGATGTTAGCAGGGTATGTGGCCTTAATGTTAGTGTGATTTATTGACTTCACTACTCAGAGAAGAGCTGTGGGAAGTCCCTAAACCACTGACCACTGGCCTCTGGGAGGGTGTCTCTGGGAAAGACCTTGCACATCTACCCTTCCCTACCCCACCGTTAGCCAGGTAGGAGCCCGGGCACTGAGCTGAGTGAAGCTCTGCTCCAATGCAGAAAGGCAGTTCCCGTAAGCAGCAAAGCAACATCTGTCAGGCACTTCAACTGCAGCTCATAATACTTTATTTTTTCCCTTTGTTCTCTGCCTTTTATCCTTTGATGACTTACCAGGCCACCCAAACCAGAGGAGTTCCCTCGGTTTTCAGAGCAGGCACTTATCAGCATCTTTTGCAGTAGCACAATATCAGAGGAAAGAAATTCTCCCCCAACTTCTGGGGAAAAGAGCAGTAACAATTCTCAGAAGGTTTATTTAAACATGGCTGTTTGTTTTTGCTGGAGATTGAGTTACCTTCCCTTACAGGAGTAATGTTTTTGGAATCCTCCTCAGTTCACCTATAATAAATTACAGTTGTCCGAAGAAAAGAGTCAGGGCTTTTTGTAATTTTTCTTTGCTTTTCTTCCATTGGCGAGTGAAGGAAATGCCCCAAGAAGAATCATTTATAACAAACACACTTTTGACATTGTTGGCAAGTCCTTGGCATGTTGGTTAGATAAATTACTGCCCTATCTCTGGGCAGTCAGAGCACAAAGCCAGAGCGCTCTTGTTTCTAATTGTAGATTGGCAGGACCTCTACTATCAGGCAACACAGAGAATAAAGAAAACAAGAAGAAAACCTCACAGCTGGATCTCAGTGAGGGCGGCAGGGGTAGAGGGAGGGGACCCCAGGTCCTGTTATGACTTCAAGCCATCTTTTGTCCCAGCGGTTGCCAATAACCACACGGACAAAATTTTCTTGCTGGTATTGTGGCTTCTTGGGAATCATGGGCTTCATTTCTCAGTGTGGGCAAACAACAATGCGAAGTTGCACCCAGGGCTCTTTAATTCTCTGCGAGGGGATGGCATTTGGGCTGAAGCACAGCAAAGGGACCTCAGGGAAGAGCAGAGTGATGGTGAAGACTAAGACTTCAAAGAAGTTCTGAAATGGCTCTGACTCTTCTCATCCCCTTTTTTGAGCAGCTTTTCATTGAGATTTGCTGCTGTGGGCTAAATTGCTTGGAAGTGTTTGGTTGATAGAACAGCTGGAACTGGTAATCTCCAGCATCTAACAGGCTCTGTTATGATGTTTTGATGATTCCTTTTTTTTTTTTTTTTTGCAATCACTCCTTGTTTTTCCCTACAAAGCTCTGAAAAGCTTTTACAAAGGATAACTATTTTTTGCATAATCATGAATGTGTACAGCTAGATAAACTGAGGTTATATAAATAGGCCAGGATCAGATAGTGCATTGGCACATGGGCAAAGGGAGAGTGAAAAAATAGGGTGAAAACCTGGCTGCAACAAAGTCCATGGAATTTCTATCATATTAAGTCTAATTTCCTAGGGCAATCGGTTTTACAGTACCCATCTCTTTAGCCCTGATTACTTCTTTAAGGATTGAGATGGAACAGTGCTGGGAAATGAGACATAGCTACAAATAAATATCTGCAAGGCGGCAGAAGTGGAGATGTTTTTAGGAAAAAAAAGACACCTTCCCAGCACTGACCACCATTAATGTGGTAGAAATACCATTATTTGGGCACCTGGCAGGTCATTCTTTGATTTACTTGAGCTAAAAAATGATGAGTTTTCAGTTCTTTCTGCTGGGTAGTTTTGTTTCAGCTGCCTCTGTCTGACCTCTCAATATTAGTAGACTTTGAGTATCTTGGTGTAAAGGTGTTGTGCTTTGAGTGGCATTCATCCATGAAAATAATGTAGATTACGCTTTTTCTGTAGCATCCAGGTAAACTTTGAATGCAGCCATACTGCAGAGCTGACCAAATACTCAAGAAAATAAAAAGAGGTATGGTTACTTTAGGTTTTGCAAGACGGGAAACAGGGAAGGTTTTCCTCATTTTCAATCTCCATCTCTCCTTAGTGGGGTTTAGGATTTACAAGGATTTGGAGTGTGTATGGTTCGGCAAAAGCAATTCTCCAGATTAGATGATGCTCATTCTTTGGTCTCCTTTAAAAATATTAGAAGAAATTTCATTGGACCACGAAACAGAATGTCAAATTAAAGTCTTATACATATAATCCAGGTTCTGGGGATCCTGTCAAGCTGAGTGGATTCTTTGGCATGGGCTAGTTTTATTATGGATGGAGCCACAGCAGAACCACATTAGAAAAGGATATTATTGCAACACTTTCAGTATTAACAATTCTACTTGGAAAGGAATAATGTGTTCCAGATGGCTATTAAGAATGTCTGTCCTTGTTAGAAGGGATTTTTTTTTTTGTTTACTTGATTTATTCTGATAAAATTTGGGATAATTTACACTTCTGTCAAATAGTCAGTAAACATGAAGATAAGGTCATTCACAGAACAGGCAGTCTGAAAGGCTACTTTCATTTAATTCAATTAGGTAGGTTTTTATATTGGTTTGTTTCTTTTTTTCTCAAGTATTGTAGCTAATTTTTCTTCATGAAACAGAAGGTAGAGTACAGTTATTGCAGACATCTAAACTGCTGGCTTATGTCCAGGGCTTTTCCACACCACTGGCAAGTAACAGGACCTCAGCTACCTGCGTAAGTAAGTGGGTGTAATACAGCCACTGATACAACAGATGAGATTTTGAGGAGCTTGAATAAAAAAAATCTCCGTTTGTGATAGATATCACACCAACATTTCTTACCAGACCTGTGTGTAAGTCAGGCACCAAATTGGAGCTGAACTGTTTGAAATTAAATCAAAAAGGTATTTTAAATTTGGCTTTGCTCTTCTGCTGAACATGTTTGAGGGAAGTCTAGGTGCTGTTAGGTCAAGCTAAAGTTACTTAAGCTTACAGGGGTTTGGTTTCTCCAGGCTTCGAATCACCATATGTCTGTATGCTCCTCCTTTGTCATGGTCCTCTGATAACACCGATGGTCTGTGTAATACTGATGAGGACACACTTAGTACCTCCTTTCCATCACTGATGTCCTTCTGTACCACATGATCCTGCTCACTTCCCTGGGCAGCCTGTTCCAACGCTTGACAACTCTTTCATTGAAAGACATTTTTCCTAGTATCCAATCCAAACCTCCCCTGGTGCAACTTGAGGCCATTTTCTTTCATCCTATCACTTGTTACTTGGGAGAAGAGACCAACACCCTCCTCACTACTCTGTCCTTTCAGGGAGTTGTAGAGAGTGATAAGGTCTCCCCTCAGCCTCCTCTTCACCAAACTAAACAACCCCAGGTCCCTCAGCCGCTCCTCACAGGACTTGTTCTCCAGGCCCTCCCCCGGCTTCGTTGCCCTTCTCTGGACACGCTCCAGCACCTCGATGTCCTTCTTGTAGTGAAGGGCCCAAAACTGAACACAGCATTCGAGGTGCAGCCTCACCAGTGCCCAGTACAGGGGCACGATCACTGCCCTGCTCCTGCTGGCCACACTGGTTCTGATACAAACCAGAATACTGTTGGCCACCTTGGCTACCTGGGCGCACACAGCTGTCTGTTGCACAACAACACCAGGTCCTTTTCCACCAGGTAGCTTTCCAGCCACTCTTCCCCAAGTCTGTAGTGCTGCATGGAGTTGTTGTGACCTAAGTGCAGGACCCAGCACTTGGCCTTGTTGAACCTCATGCAATTGGCCTTGGCTTATTGATCCAGCTTGTCCAGATCCCTCTGTAGAACCTTCCTACCCTCCAGCAGATCAACACTCCCACCCAACTTGGTGTCATCTGCAAACTTACTGAGGGCGCGCTCAATCCCCTCAATCAGATCATTGATGAAGACATTAAACAAGACTGGCCCCAGTACTGAGCCCTGGGGAACACTGCTTGTGACTGGCCGCCAACTGGATTGAACTCCATTCACCACAACTCCCTGGGCACGGCCATCCAGCCAGCTTTTTACCCAGCAAAGAGTACGCCCATCCAAGCCATGAGCAGCCATTTTCTTCAGGAGAATGCTGTGGGAATGGTGTCAAAGGCTATGCTGAAATCCAGGTAGACAACATCTATAGACTTTCCCTCATCCACTAAGTGGGTCACCTTGTCATAGAAGGAGATTAGGTTAGTCAAGCAGGACCTACCTTTCATAAACCCATGCTGACTGGGCCTGATGACCTGGTTGTCCTGTATGTGCTGCGTGATGGCACACAAGATGATCTGCTCCATAACCTTCCTCAGCACCAAGGTCAGACTGACAGGCCTGTAGTTCCTCGAATCCTCTTTCCAGCCCTTATTTTAGATGGGTGTCACATTTGCTAACCTCCAGTCAACTGGGACCTCCCTTCTTAGCCAGGACTACTGTAAAGGATTGAACATGGCTTGGTGAGCACTTCTGCCAGCTCCCTCAGTACCCTGTGGTGGATCCCACCTGGTCCCATAGACGTGTGTGTCTAAGTGGTGGAGTTGGTCACTAACCATTTCCTCTTGGATTGTGGGGTCTTCATTCTGCTCCCCGTCCCTGTCTTCCAACTGAAGGGGCTGGGCTCCCCGAGAACAACTGATCTGACTATTAAAGACTGAGGCAAAGGAGGCATTGAGTACCTCAGCCTTTTGCTCATCATTTGTCACAGTGTTTCCCTCTGCATCCAATAATGGATGGAGATTCTCCTTAGCCTTCCTTTTGTTGCTGATGTATTTATAGAAACACTTTTTATTGTCTTTTACAGCAGTAGCCAGATTAAGTTCTGGTTGGGCTTTGGCCCTTCTAATTTTCTCCCTGCATAACCTCATGACATCCTTGGAGTGCGCTTGAGTTGCCTGCCCCTTCTTCCAAAGGTCATCAACTCTCCTTTTTTTCCTGAGTTCCAGCCAAAGCTCTCTGTTCAGCCAGGATGATCTCCTTGTTACCTGAGCAGTCTTGCATGGGACATTTTTTTAATCCCACTCTGGCTTTCTGGTTTGGCAGGGATTTCAACGCATTATTTCATGCCTGTCCCCAGGCATGACAGTGTGAACAAAGGCTGTCATGACATGCCTCGGCTTTTATTGTCTGTTCTTCTTAAGACTTGCTGTATTTGGGCTCTCTCCCAGCTTCTCCTTAGGCCATTGCTTAGGTCCTTTGAATCAGGTATTCACAGGCCCCCAGGGGCACTGGGAAATATGAGTCATGGGGACAGCAGTGGGGTTTGGGCTGGCTGAATCTGGATGTCACTTCTGCTGAGCAAAATCCATGGTGACCTCCATTGACAGAGCTGAACACACAACCCTGCTCTCTGCAGCTCCCTTTCCACCGTTACTAGCAGCATCCACCCGTCTCTCCAGCCACCAGATTTTCTCTCTGAAGACTTCGGTTTGCTTTTGTGTGTTTCACCAGCAGACATTAGTTAAGCTGCTCACTGAAAGGTTTTTGAAGATGTTCCCCAGAGCTGGGGGCTGCTGAGCATCAAGTAGTGGAAGAGCTTGAGGAGGTTTGTTAGTCCTGGATGACCAGATTCCTGTTTCGCATTTGAAATAGATCTGCAGCTGGTTGGTTAACAAAATATTATGCTCAGGATAACTACGTGAGCCACCTAGCCAAGCCAAAGAGTCATAGTAGGGTTCCCGAAACGCCAATATTAAATCCAGAGACATCAACATTAGTGAAGTAGGACTAAATTATCTCCAGCTGGCTCTGGCTCTCGCCTGAGGCACAGAAATAAGTAGCTCCCTTGAAAAGAGGAAAAGATGAAGGCTGCGTTAATGAGGACCATAACAAAGCTTGTACCTCAGGTCACGTTCTTTTTCCAGTCCTATCAAGCTCAGTCAATGACAATTTCTCAGCTCCTATTGCTTGCCCGCCAGCCACTCCACCAAACCCAAATTTCCTTGGCAGTGAGCAGGACAGCTAGTGCCACCATCAGAGTGTCAGAGACATGAGCTGCTTCTGCTTCCAGGAGTGGCTTGATGTAGGTAAGATGCAGAGATCCCTTGAAGCTTGTGTTGTTCTTGATTCTGTTAGCTGGTTTTAACTGCTAGTTACATGTTAAGCGTAACCAGAACTCACTGCCAAGTGCTTCTGTCCTCACTGACCAGCATCATTGAGTACGAGTCTTGAAATGTATAGGGAAAATGATAGGTAAACATTTGCCATCCTTCTGTGCTAAATGTGTTTTAGGATAGCAACATATGAACAAATTAAAAAAACAACCTGGATATTCCAAAATCTTCACTGTGTCTTTCTGATCAGTTCTTATGACAAAAGTGTTAGAAGAAGCAGGGATTTCAGACAGGATCTGTGCCCTATTTACTGCTGTGACAGGCAGGCTCTGCTCTCACATATACTGTCATGATGCCACTATTAATTTCAATTAGCATTTGTAGGTTCTCTGGAAATCCCTACTTGCCATACGAATCTATGTATGTAAGTAACCACATTGCAAATGCCCGAATTTACTGATACTTCACTTATGGTTAGAGACCTTTTCCTTTTTTTTTGAAAGCNCTGATTGGGGTTAAACCACAATATTCATAAACCCAAAAGGTCCACCAAGTGCAACGCTTTGGGGGAAGAGATGCATGAGAGGCTTTATTTTTGAATGATGACGTAAGGAAAGCTAGGAGAAGCTTCTAAACTCTACATAGAGTTGCAGAAAGATGTAGCTGTTTATAAAAGCTTTGCACTTGTGCAGCACTTGGGTGTGTGTTGTTGGGCAAAGTGGGGATGGGTACAACGAGGCATGGAAAACATAAATTCAGTTGGCCAGGATCACAGGGTGAGTATCTATCCCTATGGGAAGATAGCAGGTGGATTAGTTACTGGGCTGCATCTGCAATGAGCAATTAAAAGAAAACATCTGTTTCACATCATCTATTTCTTTTTTTTCCAGGATATTCCTCCAGTTTGTCTCTCTGATATTGCAACCTGGAGACAAGTCATTTCTCTAATAAGGCTGTGCAAACATCATGTGTTCCTCTGTGGAAAGAAGTGGAGATGGCCAGGAGCAACAGGACACAGTAAGTAACATCCGGAAACATCTTCTGACTCTCTTGTTTTATTTTCTATTAGATTCTGCTTTGTTCCAATCCAAAATGAGTCTGTTTCCAGTGACTCGAACAGTCCTATTCGAGGTGCAGAAAATAATCCAAGAGCCAGCTCTGCGAAGTGACTCATAATATCTCTGCTGCCATCTTGAGTAAGAGGAAAGTCTGAGCATCAGCTCAACCTTTTCCTGTTTAATCAAGTTGCTTTAAGTGGATTTTGTTAAATTAGCCAGACCAAAGCGATATCTGGTGTGCAATGTGTTGTGAAGTCTCTGTTTACACCAGGAAAGGTTACCGTGTTCAGCAGTGCTTCAGAGTATCTGAGGCTGACTACCAGTGTCCTTTTGCTAGTGAAAACTAATAGCAAATGGAATGTAAACGCTGCGCTCTGCATGCTCTTTTGTGCCTGTGTCGCGCATTATTACAGGCATGATTTCTTTATGCTCTGGAGGGATTTGATTGTGTTGGATTCTGTTTGCAGTTATGGTAAATGCAGAATAACCCTGCTTTAGGTGAGCTGTTTTCAGTGAGCTGGTATAGATTTACACGCATTTTGGTAAGAGAATGATGTTTCCCCCAGCTTTGGTAATTTTTCACTGGTGGAAAACTAGCCAGCAGCCTGAATCTCATTGTCTATAGATCATCACGACATGTAGGGATCTGATTGCCAATGGAACATAGACATAAAAAACTTTTTTGAAGGTGTGTACTTCATTATTCAATTTATCCAACTTGTGGTCTTGGCTGAGTAAGCGTTGCTTTCTCTGAAAGCCCCTTATCATTACTGCTCTTGTTTGGGATTTATTTTTCAAGCAGGGATTAGACTAAATTTCTGTAAAAAGGTTAGATATACTTGAGCAGAAGTGCATGGTTTAGCAATGCATATGAGAGTGTCATCTACTGTGCATACAGCAAATGTTGGTTGGTTTCTTAACATCTTGAACTAAGCTCACTTATCAGTTATGCCAGTATACAACTGGAATAACTCAGTCTGAAGAAATGTATCCAACCCCCTTTAGTATGACAAAAAGTAACAAATTGCACTCTTTCTTTAATTTAAAATACAATTAAATTGTTTCTTGGTATGAATCGCTTTAGCAATATTAAAACTAATTTTGCCTAATCTCTCTTTTACAGATTAAAATACAAATATTTCCAGTACAATAAGAATTTATTAAAGCAGGCTATTGCCTAGGGAAATATGCTTTTTGGATGTGTTTCTATCAGCTCTTCTGGAGAGAAAAAAAAATGTAATTAGTGTTGCATATTCTCTTAAGGAGAAAAATGGGCCACAAAAGCTACATGCATAAATAGAATATTGCAGCTATGGAGTGTAAATTGCTTACTGCTGTCAGGCTGGTTATTCATGGGGGCCAATGTAAGTTAGAAAGTCCTAACTGGAAGCAAGCAGAGGCTCTGGAGATGTTCTGGAGAAAGATGAGATGACCTGTTTTATAAAATTGGGAAAAGAGAGTCCTAGAGTGATAGTTATAATCTTTTACATGTACCTTCTATATGCATCAATGAAATTCTGGCCAAAATGGACTGATTTCAGTCCATGGCGATGTTTCCTCTATCTAAGTTCATGGGCAGTCTCTTTGCTCACAAGATGTTGCTAAATAATTTTCAGTAATTACCACGGTCTGCCTAATTCTGCATAAAGGACTCAGTACTGTGGATCAGCTCCTTGGTGCCTTTTTAAATTAAAATTATTAGATGCATGATTAAACTCTCTCCCGCAGTGTGAGATCCAGATTCTGGTGCATCTCAATATGCAGCAGCATGATCCAGTGGGAAAGACCTGCATCGGGGAGTGAGCAGATCTGGCCTCCGTTTTCCCTCTTCAGTTTTCCTTCCTACCTCTTGTCTACTTCGTTTATTATAAGCAGGGACTGTTTCTTACTGCATTTCTGAACAGCACCTGGTCTAGAAGCATCCATCCCCTAAGTGCTGCTGGAATATAAATAAGAGCAATAAAGAGCCTTTTCCCTCTGCTAATATTTCATTGGTGTTTTTATGCAGAATTTTGGCCTGGAGCAAAGTATAATTGGCAGGCAGCTTTTAACTGGGGAGGCCACACTGACCTATTTCAGCAAGGGACCACAGAATAACAAACCCATGTTATGCTCTAAACATAACCGAAATCAGAAATGAAGCTTGGGTTTGGGAGCTCCTCCAGGATTTAAGGCTGGTTTCCCTCTTCTCCCCCTGCCCCCGAAATATCTGGGGGAAAAAAACCTAAACAAACAGGAGGACAGAGATGAGGTTATTCCAGATGGCAGTGGAAAAATAGTTGTAGTACTGGGAGTTTGAGTCTGTTATCTGGTATTGCACTTTAGCTGTGCCACCACAGATAATCTTGCNTTTTTTTTTTTTTTTCTCCTTTCGTATTTTCACCCTGACTTATAGCAGGTAAAACAGTGATACTGCTTCTGTGAGACTGGTGGGATTTTTTCCCCCTGGGGTGACTGTTGCACAAGCAGAACTACCAAGAACTAAAGTGTAACTGCCCTGACTGTCAAAGTAAGCAAGCAAGCACTGAACTTTCTAGGAAATTCTTCTTAAAGTGAGTAAACACACATCCAAAGATGGGGAGCGGGCAAAAGGTAAAGCAGAAAAATTGTGATTTTCTTTTGTTTCCTGCTCCTCGCTGTTTAGCAGCACGGACTGCAGCATTGACAGAGATATTTTCCAAAACATTGTCGGTGTTCAGAAATTGCAGTTTGGTGCGAGACATTATTTTTCACCCCCCTGTCGCTCTTGGACGAAGGCAAATGATTGTGCAGCGATTCCATTTGAGAAAGACTTTGGCATCTGGAAGCTTGCAGATGGTCATTTTTGAGTCAGAGAACTGGCTGGAGGGTGCTGCGGGATGTTCCATGTTTCATTCAGCCTAAATCATTGTGGTCACATTTATTGCAACAATTTAAAAAAATCCCTTTCCAGGTAGGTCTGTGAAGAACACAGATGAGCTTCCTCTGTTGCTCGAACTCTTTTCAAACTGCCTCCCAAAGCTATTGGACACGTTACAGTACACACGTACCTCTGAATGGGCTCAAGCCTCCAGGTTAGGAAGGATCTTGCTTGCCAGAGGACTGGCATGGGGCTGAGAAGTAGATGATGGAGAAACTTGGTTCAGATCCATGAGGTCATTTGGATAAAATGAAAGATTTTTGTGCAACTTGCCAGCTAGTGTGGCCTTTCCAATTAGATTTAAGCTAGATCCTAATACTTTTTGAATCCATGGAGTCCCACTGAACTAAGTGGATCAGATTATGATCTGCAAAACTCTCCTGATTTCAGTGCTATTCCCTAATAAAAGGACTGGTTCAGTGTGACTACTGGTCATGTAAATTGGCATAAAAACGCGTATCAGATCTGTCCCTGAGACTGTGAGATTTGCTACACGTTTGGGTTCAGAAGATTTGCTAAAAGCTGCTTTGAGGGAATTTTGGCACTGTGGCTACACATGAATGAAAAAAAAGAGGACTGTGTCATTTGCTGGTTAACTCCAGTTTCTAAATGATTCATTTGATGTCATGTACTCTTTAAGATATGAAATCAATGTAATTAAAGACAGATGTGAAAAATATAGCCTATATGATGGATATAAGGAAAACATACTTTTCCATGTGAGTGGTAAAGCCCGCAGCCACAAATACCTCTCCAGTTTGGTAGCCTCAAAAATGCATCCACAAATATTATTCATCTCAGTGGTCTGCAAAGATTATCAGGGGTTATAGTTTCCTGAAAACATCTGTGAAACTAGAAGTTTTGAGTATGTGTGTATTTGTCACTCAGTAAACAGTCACTTTCTTTTACTATACCCACTAGCCTAAGAGAGCAGCAATTATGAGTAAGGCAGTCTGGAAGAGACTGAAGTGTTCACAAATGGATATTATGGGGAAAATATAGCTTGATGTTTACAATAATTTCTCCAATTCAAAGTCATAAAAAGCATCTTTCCAACACGTCAGTATGTCTACTTACCACTTTTTTGTGGGAGAATCTTTTAGAAAGAAAAATCTGTCTGGATTGCCCCCAATACTTTTAAAATAGCTTCTTGTTTTGGATGAGGAAGGCAGAATATATCCACCTATAGATGAATGCAGTAATCCTGAAATTCCAGGAGTTGAGTAAGATGCATCTGGCATTCGTTGATTTTGATGAACTACCACTTCTTGGGTTATGGATGTTGTTGAATCGCTATGTCACATCAGATTTCTTCGTGGCCGCTAAGGCATTTTTGAAAGATATGCCTACTAGAAATAAGAAAAAAGGAAAATTGGCCATGGGATATAGGACTGATAGCTTGTTAGAGATGATAAGTACACTGTAGTGTGCTAAAGACTGTATGTGTACCAATATGCACCCCAACAGATACCAGCATTTCTTTCCCGCATTCACAGAGACTGGAGTGCCGTTAATGTTACTCAGAGCTTTGGCTTGTGAAGGAACC
>VZTL01026990.1:6842-42173 GCA_013400535.1 Scopus umbretta | reverse complement strand
AGATGGGGAGCGGGCAAAAGGTAAAGCAGAAAAATTGTGATTTTCTTTTGTTTCCTGCTCCTCGCTGTTTAGCAGCACGGACTGCAGCATTGACAGAGATATTTTCCAAAACATTGTCGGTGTTCAGAAATTGCAGTTTGGTGCGAGACATTATTTTTCACCCCCCTGTCGCTCTTGGACGAAGGCAAATGATTGTGCAGCGATTCCATTTGAGAAAGACTTTGGCATCTGGAAGCTTGCAGATGGTCATTTTTGAGTCAGAGAACTGGCTGGAGGGTGCTGCGGGATGTTCCATGTTTCATTCAGCCTAAATCATTGTGGTCACATTTATTGCAACAATTTAAAAAAATCCCTTTCCAGGTAGGTCTGTGAAGAACACAGATGAGCTTCCTCTGTTGCTCGAACTCTTTTCAAACTGCCTCCCAAAGCTATTGGACACGTTACAGTACACACGTACCTCTGAATGGGCTCAAGCCTCCGGGTTAGGAAGGATCTTGCTTGCCAGAGGACTGGCATGGGGCTGAGAAGTAGATGATGGAGAAACTTGGTTCAGATCCATGAGGTCATTTGGATAAAATGAAAGATTTTTGTGCAACTTGCCAGCTAGTGTGGCCTTTCCAATTAGATTTAAGCTAGATCCTAATACTTTTTGAATCCATGGAGTCCCACTGAACTAAGTGGATCAGATTATGATCTGCAAAACTCTCCTGATTTCAGTGCTATTCCCTAATAAAAGGACTGGTTCAGTGTGACTACTGGTCATGTAAATTGGCATAAAAACGCGTATCAGATCTGTCCCTGAGACTGTGAGATTTGCTACACGTTTGGGTTCAGAAGATTTGCTAAAAGCTGCTTTGAGGGAATTTTGGCACTGTGGCTACACATGAATGAAAAAAAAGAGGACTGTGTCATTTGCTGGTTAACTCCAGTTTCTAAATGATTCATTTGATGTCATGTACTCTTTAAGATATGAAATCAATGTAATTAAAGACAGATGTGAAAAATATAGCCTATATGATGGATATAAGGAAAACATACTTTTCCATGTGAGTGGTAAAGCCCGCAGCCACAAATACCTCTCCAGTTTGGTAGCCTCAAAAATGCATCCACAAATATTATTCATCTCAGTGGTCTGCAAAGATTATCAGGGGTTATAGTTTCCTGAAAACATCTGTGAAACTAGAAGTTTTGAGTATGTGTGTATTTGTCACTCAGTAAACAGTCACTTTCTTTTACTATACCCACTAGCCTAAGAGAGCAGCAATTATGAGTAAGGCAGTCTGGAAGAGACTGAAGTGTTCACAAATGGATATTATGGGGAAAATATAGCTTGATGTTTACAATAATTTCTCCAATTCAAAGTCATAAAAAGCATCTTTCCAACACGTCAGTATGTCTACTTACCACTTTTTTGTGGGAGAATCTTTTAGAAAGAAAAATCTGTCTGGATTGCCCCCAATACTTTTAAAATAGCTTCTTGTTTTGGATGAGGAAGGCAGAATATATCCACCTATAGATGAATGCAGTAATCCTGAAATTCCAGGAGTTGAGTAAGATGCATCTGGCATTCGTTGATTTTGATGAACTACCACTTCTTGGGTTATGGATGTTGTTGAATCGCTATGTCACATCAGATTTCTTCGTGGCCGCTAAGGCATTTTTGAAAGATATGCCTACTAGAAATAAGAAAAAAGGAAAATTGGCCATGGGATATAGGACTGATAGCTTGTTAGAGATAAGTACACTGTAGTGTGCTAAAGACTGTATGTGTACCAATATGCACCCCAACAGATACCAGCATTTCTTTCCCGCATTCACAGAGACTGGAGTGCCGTTAATGTTACTCAGAGCTTTGGCTTGTGAAGGAACCACAGCGTAAGCTACTGAATGACAGTGTTGGATTAAATGTTTGCCGATGACACTAATTTTCTGCCTTTCAATGTCTAGCTGAGATGGATGGTTTATAATGACTACTTCTTGATATGTAGCTGTGGAGCAGAGAGAGGCAGTGATTCCTAGGAACTACTGAGTTTACTCATCTCCTGTTTTAAAAGCAGATAAAATAGAGGCTGCTCCTGTGATTCAGTTCTGTAGACTATCTTTTCCTATTGATATTCTCATTTTTCTTTTTAGCTTATCCCTTTGATGCTATCCATTAAGACTTAGAGATATTGTCCGCAAAGCCTCCTTAATTTTGATATGATACCCATTTTAGATAATCCATCATTAAAAAAAAAACAAAACAATATTTCTTTAGGTTTGTGCCTGTTTCAGCTTTCCAGCCCCTTGCATAAATGGAATGTTTTTCTCTAGAGCACTCTACAGATGTTGGTTGAAGTTCTTTCCTTCTTACCCTGACGCCAAGCTCCAACCAGATCTTTGCGTGTGTGCAAGAGCTGCAAGATCAGACGTGCAAATATATAATGGATTATTGCAGCTAAAGTGGACTTGACTTCCTCCCCCCCCCACCCCCCGAAGTGGTATGTCTTCTAATCCTTTCTGAGCTTTTTAAATTTGCACGTGGTTTACTTAGGAGACAACACTGAAAGGAATAATTTGGAGGAACTCCACATTTGTCCTAAACTATTAATTTATCTGAAGAATGGTAAAGCTGGAAAATCTAGGGGACAAGAACAGAAACCAAAACTACCCAAGAAAATGCTGCACAATTTCCCTGGTAGGAACCTTGTTTTTGGTTCCTCTGTTTACTGTAACACAGGTGACGACTCAGGTGATCACAGCCAAAGGTCAACTCATTCTTGATGCTTCTCTGGAACTGAGCCAAAATCTGTTGATGTTTCTCTCATGTACCAAAAATATAGTGTGAAGATACAGAGGGGAATGGAATCAAAATCTTACAACTGGAAAAGGCGGATTTTGGAATTTGAATCCTCATGGTGGTAAAGCTGGATCTAGATTCCACCACAGAAATCTTAAAATACAAACAAAAATCAAGGAAAAAGGTAAATGCTTTTAGACCCACAACTAGGAATTTGTCAGGTATGAGGCAAATCTAAGTTGTGGGTTAATTTTTTTGAAACGTGGGAGGTTATGTTTTAAGATACATGAGCATGACTTTGACAGAAGAATACCTTAAGAAGGGTGCCTTATGATAGAAAAGGGCTTATAAAAATAATAAGGGCATCCTCTAAAATAGAAAGAACAACAGCAACATAAAACACTCATCGTGCTTTCAGCGGGAAGTGAGAATTTGTGCTCCTAACTTCCCACATTGGATCTGGGTCTTGAATAGCGTTTCTGTTTTCTCTTCAGCTGAGCTAATGACAGATCTGAAGAAGTGTCAACACTGCAACCGAAAAAGCTTGAAGCAGCAGGAATGTCATTCGCAGGGGAGGTGGGAGTCATAGCAAATACTCTTTTCAAGGTTGGTTACTCCTGACTAATGGCATGTTGTTTCCAGCAAGAAAAGCCAAAAAACTTGCCCACAGGGAGCGGAGTGCTCCGGAGGAGTCCCATACCTACTCCAAGCAGCAGCTGGTGAGGTAATGCTGCTCCTCTCTCCTGTCCTGCTGCCAGCCCTAGTTCAGGCTGGGGTATTTGCTTTAGTCAGAGGTCAACGTCACCCGTGGCTGAGGAATCCAGCCTAATTCTTGATGGCTCTGAGTGTTGTTTTCTTTGTTGGCAGGGTGAATTTGTCTTATGTGACTTCACCTTCCAAAAAAATGGCAGGTTGAGTGTGTCACCTACTCTCCCCATGCACTCTGTTTAGAGAGATTGGCATCATGGTGCAATTCATCCCCAGTCCCTTGGACACCTACCTCAATCTGGGATCTATCACCCTCTGGACATAGGATGAGAAGAAACCGCCTCAAGTTGCACCAGAGGAGGTTTAGACTGGGTATTAGGAAAAATTTCTTCACTGAAAGGGTTATCAAGCATTGGAACAGGCTTCCCAGGGAAGTGGTTGAGTCCCCATCCCTGGCGGTGTAGATGTGGCACTTAGGGACGTGGTTTAGTGGTGGACTCGGCAGTGTTAGGTTTATGGCTGGGCTCAATGAGCTAAATGATTCTATGTTTCTATGACATGCCAATTTTTCTTTAGTGGCTGCAGAGGTACTCACATTTCCAATCCTGATATGAAGTCCTAGTCTGTGATGGTGAAAATTAGGAGAACTGAGTTTCTTGGTGCAGTAGATGGTGGTCTGGAGCAGGTAGACTGCTGCAACCCCGTATTTCTCTGACTGGCATAAATCTGGACTAGCGTGTTGGGAACATTTCATCCCAAGGGCAATGAAGAGGGTGAATGAGGGAAGCACTGGAAGGTTGGGTACTTCTTTGGTTTTCTTCGTATGTTTTTGTTCTCCATATAGCATGATCCAATGTGTGATTTCCGCTTTCTAGTCAGTGTTGGATATGTTGACGGTTTGGAGGAGTTTGGGCTGGATTGGTCTAAGACAGAACAGAGCTTGGCTCAAACTCTTGCTATTATTTGAGTCTGGACTTTCCCATGTAAGCTCAGCCTAGGAAAGATTCACGTGGAAAAGAAGTGAATGCCATTTTTGTAGAAAATAAGTGAAAACAGAGCATTTCCCGGCCAGAGAGTGAAACATTGTGAAAAGTCTCACCTGTGAGACACTAAAATAAGTTAATTGAAAAAAGTTACACGTTAATTTTGGTGAGTGAGCTGCAGTTTCACAAATGTGTTAATGCTTTCATGAGTTGATGGTGTCAGATACAAACTATTCTGAAATCCTTATCTTTTCAGATAAAATGTGTTGTTCCTCCAAATTTGTCGGCTTTGCTACTCGGGACATAACTTTCCTCTTAGTTATAGAAGGTAAAATAAAGCTGATTATGATTTTAGAAGTCTCAGCCACATGCACTGAGCAGAAACCAGGTTGTGAAGGGTCTCAAATTTAAGTCAGAAGCTGGTACCGTGACTGATGCTTGCAAAAAAAAAAAAAGAACCAGAATGGGTTTTTTTTCCTGTCCTCTTGGACCTTTTCATTTTGTTCATTACTAAATATTTTCATTTCCCTCCCTTCTTCTGTGACTTTCAAAGTTCAGTTACAAATGAGAAATCATTTTGAAAGAAACAAATATTCTTTTCCCCAAAAAGTATTTAATGAAGTTTGTTCCCTTTTTTTCATAATTATTTCAAGTGTTAATCAGCTGATCTCTTTCAAGAAAGGAAAGGAAACAAGATTTCCTCTGAAATATCCCCACAAAATACCCACTGATAGAGCTATCTGTTGATGTAGGGAAAAATATGTCATTTCAGAAATATTGCAGGCATTTCCTCTTTCTGAGAACTTACTCCTGCTTATGGAAAACAAAGACGAGAAATTCAAACTGGTGCATGCAGGCATCAGGTGTTTGCCACGAAGCGTTTGCCAGCAAGGGACAGGTTTGTAAAGGGTGTCAGGCTCCAGGAGACCCTATGCAGACGGGGAAATGAGGTTTTTCTCAGATTTTACTCAGATGCCCAAAAATGGGGATTTATTTCTAAAACAGCAGTGATCCTGTGGCTACATGAAGATACCTTTGCAAATCCAGTTGTTATTCCCAGTGGGAGCTCTCATTTCTCAACAGGTCTGAAATTCAGGCTGTTTCATTTTTAGAAACCAAAATGAGCACTTAGCGCTTCTGAAATTCTGGCACTGGCCAAACACGCTGTAGCCAAGAACGAAAGTTGTATGAACTGAGAAAGAACAAGCCATCAGGTTAACCTTCGGTCACCAGAAGAACGTAAAACATCTTAGCTTTATTCCCCAAATTCAATTCAGGGTTCTTCTGCACTGAACAGTCAGTACATCAGTGAAGTAACTGGGAATTTCATGAATTAACCTGAAGTCATTGCTGTCAGCAGGGTCTTCATGTGATTTGTGCTTGACAATTTGTAAAGATCAGAATCTGTCATTCAAACCTAGTAGGAAAAGGTTTTGGTGGGGGGTTTTTTGTTTGTTTGTTTGGGTTTTATTTAGTGTGTGGGTTTTTTTTTAATCATCCTAAAGGAATTATTTCAGCAGAGTGATTGGAGCTTGCTTAACTTTCTGTTTTCCCCAAAGGGTTGCTATGGAAGAACACATCTAATTGATCTAAAAGCAAAATGAGTAAATGTTAAATGAATGTGCTTGGCAGCAGTAAAGCAAAATGAGTTTGTCTGGAGAGAAATGAGGTGAAAGTCCTGATCTTTTGCTTTTCTCCTCTCCATCCTCCTGTATGATGGCTGATGTTATCCCATGTCCATCATGCGGACTTGAGGAAGGCTCTACGGTTAATGCCATCCCTGCTGGAGATGCTGTGAAATCATTGCAGAGAAAAGCCTATGTCCTTAGGTTTTGTTCACCACCTCAGCGTGTGACTCATGACTACTCCAGAAATTTAGTATGTCTCTAAACAACCCCAGCTTTGGTGGGTTTGGACTCTAAAGGATCTCTATCACACCTGGAGGTCTTTGAGGCACAGCTACTGAAGGATGGGTTTCCATCAGAGAATGAAATGAGCACTAACTCAAAACTGCCACCAAGCCAAACACAAGGCATATTGAGGGTTTTGGCTAACTCTCTTTTTTTTTTGGGGGGGGGGGGACACATGTTGTTTCTTGGTCAGTTGGCATTAACTTTAATGGGAATGGTATTTGTTGGGGGTGGAGGGGCCTTTTGGAGACTGTAGAGAAGTGAGCAGGGGGTAAGACTGGAGCCAGATCTCATTTCTCCTTCCTTGTTGGGTTACCTCTTTCACAGCACTGGAAGAAATAAATTGTTGAGCTTCAATGTCACTGATGGAGTAATTTGTCTCTGTTGGGTTTCCACCTATTCAGAGAGTGGATGAGGCTGGAACTGATGGTAGTCCATATCGCTGTGCCCAGCACCACAGGATGCTGAATGTCAGCCTTAAACCTCATCAGCATCCTCCATGATCCGTCCTGTGACCTTCAGCTTAGGCTGCCATGGCATTGACACTCCTAATAGGTACCTGCATGACTGTCCTGCTTTTTAAATATACAGTGAGTTTAAAATGCAGTGAATTAAGTGGCCTTATGCTTTTTTTGGAAAAATAGAAAGACACTACCCAAGAAATTTCTTGAACTCTTTTATGAATACTCACTACACAGACAAAATGTTTTTAGAAGATAACAGCTGGAAGAACAAGCAGCCCCTCGCTATACTGTGAAAGTCACGGCACTGTGGAAATGTAATGTTCATTATAATAAGATATACCTGAAAATGTAAAGAGAGATTTTGCTGCTAACTGTGTCACAAATATCATTCAGTGATATGTATCATAAGAAGCTGCACCCATGAAAGGAGGGAATTGATTTAATAGACATCTGGTCTAGATAAATTTGTCATGTCTACCGTTGTAATTATATGCTAATGATATGATTTCACACTGCTTATGATCTCAGAAGCATACTGTTTCTAATAATACATTACCCAGAAAAAAGGCATTACTGGCTTCTGTCTTTCAATTATTGTTTTTATCCAGACAGCCTCTCTCCAAGTAGGTAATTTTATGGCTACCATTGCTTCTGTACCTGAGAAACACCTGAACATTGGTGGATTTATGCTCACTAATCCCTGCAAGTTCAGGAAAGACTATAATTATCGCTGCATTTCAGATGAAGAAAATCTTCAAAACACCGGTATGGCTTTTAAATGTGCTTCCAAGAATAAAAGAAAACCTTTGTGCCAAAAATACAGTTAGTGGCTTAAGTCTGCCTCACCACTTTGCATAGCAACAAGTCTTCCGTTAGGTTTTAGTGTCTGGGAGACCTCTCCCTATATGCAACACAGAGTTACTTTCCTTTAAAAACCAGCCTCTAGAGATTGATCTGCAGCTGCCATAGCTTGCAAACATCTTCTCCCACCACTTACCTCGCCAAAGAAATGTTGTTCCTGATGGCTTGCTCAGGGTACTTTGTGTTCTCTCTCAATTAATCAAAGAGTTCTTATCTTTTCTGCACTTCGTCTTGTCTAACAAGCATTCCAAAAGTATCCAAATTTTACTTCTAGGAATAAGCATGTTGTCTTATCGGGACCATGTGTTTGCCAGAGCCTGCCCTCTGTCCTCTCTGCAGAACATATGAGAAACCCTATTGAATCCTTCCCAGAGCACTATCTTTGAACATTCATACTATTTTTATTAAACATAACTCTGTTTTTTTTTTCTCCATTCTCCCCTTTCACCTGCACCCTCCAGCTATATCCAGCCTCGCTGAGTCAAAAAAGGAATAAATGGAAAACATGTTAAAAAGAGGCTTATGTCCACATGGAGGAGGATTGACATCAATTTGCAAACTGGGAAGACTGTGTTACACTGTTCAGTTTTGCCTTTGGTACACCTAAGATGCCTGTGCAGGTAAGTCAATGCCTGAGCACCCAAGGAAAGGACAGGTGCCCCCAGTCCTGCTCCCCCACTGGAAAACCAGCAAGAAGTTTTGAAAACAATGCAGTTATCTCTGTATGCAATGCGCTGTGGTCCACTCGCCTACGCAAGCATCAGTTCTGCAGTCCAGAGGGAGTGCTCGTACGTAGAAGCTTTTCCCCTCTTTAAGTCTGCTTGCTAAGATTGGTGTGCAGGGCGTAGCAACCCCAAGGAGGAATATCTGCTGCTGTTGCCAGTGGGGTTTCTCATGTGGCCCACACCTGGGTAGCTGCTCCCCTCTCGCAGCCCCAGCAGCAGCATGGGCATCTGTGCCGAGCACATGCTTCCCACACATGCTCCTCCTCGTCTGGGTGAGAAAAGGGAGCAATATGGGACAGGGAGATGGTTTTTTGCTTTCCTGATCCATTCTGGTGAAAGCTTTTCAAACCCATAGGTCTGCTTACTGGGGTTAATATCACTGAATCGTGTTGGAGTTACCTTTACCTGCGGTCAGTACTTGGCTTATGAAGCTCCATCTTTTCTCTGCACTAAGAGAAGGTTAGAAGCAGGTGATGGAAAAAGATCAGAGCCTGGCTTGGGTGCCACCAGGTCTTCTCTCACCCCAGAAGCTAGGAGTTTCTCCCAGAGCCTCATGCATTCAATGCAGTAGTCCTTGTTTGACCTGGTTGGCTCTTCTCAGCACTGGCACTTTGCAGGGAGGACCAGAGTGCCTGCACACAGCTCACAGACATGCACAGATGTAGCTGAAGTAGCTCCTTGAGAGCTGTCATGTCTGTGTCGCATGTGGAGCTCAAGTCCTGGGAAGAGAGGCCCAGCAGAAAGCCGTTGATCAACCCCACAAATCGCTACCTTCAAATCTTTCCTTACTGTTGCCCTGCTTTGTGAAGGATTTGAGATTTCTCCTGTGCCCAAAAGTGCCTCTTGTGTGCTCATCATGTGTTTCCACCAGAGACCAACTGAGGCTGATGTATGTCCTGTGGACACCCTGGAAGATGCTGCAGAGAAGAGCAAAGGGGCTGCAGGCTTGCTGTCCTTCAGGGTGATGCCAAAGCACTGAGCCAAACACCAGCCCTCTCCCACCTGCCACCATCCTGTTTCCCACACCAAAGGTAGCTTTCCAAGAGCAGGTTTGCATGTCTAACACTTGCTTGAGGTCAACTGGAGAGAGATCTCTCCCTAGCTGCCCAGCTGGTCCACTCTGTCAGGTTGAATCATTGTAAGTAATGAAGAAACCAGCTAGAGGTTTTCAGGTGTCCACTTCATTGCTGTATTGAACAGTGCTGAGTAGATGTGAGGGCACCTCAAATTAAGCTACATTTCTCCTGATAGTAATAAAGCTCAGTCACCCCCTTGAATAGATCACAGTTGAATTGCATCTGTGACTCAGAAAGTGATGTAAGAAAGCAGGGAAAGAAAAAAGAAGAAACTGTTCAGCCCTCAGCAAAGTTTTGGTACTCTTTTGTGCTGGAGTGGTTTGGGACAGGACGCTGACATCTGTTTGAAATAAATTAGAAATGCTGTGTAGTATCACTCCAACACCACCTTCCATAACAAGTCAGTCCTGATTATCAGTACGGATGTGATGCCGAAATCTGGTCCTGAACTACGAAAATTGCTCTGTAACCTTTTTCTCCTTCCCAATATTCTTTTCTGATTCCCAGGACAAAAAAATGTCCAAGCAAGTCCTCACTGCCCAGCTTTCTTTGGAAATAAGTCTTAACCCTCACTTTGGACTGAGAAATCAAGAACTTTGAGGGATCCCTGAAGCCAACGCCTGTCAATATCAAGGCAAGAGTCCAAATGTCTTCTTTCTGGACCACAATTGCCCAAAAGCATGGTGAATACCAATATGACTATATTAACAGCAAGAAACCTGTACAGACCCCTCTTGGAACTGTAGAAACCTGAGAACTCTTAGCTGCAATAGTAGCAGAGTGCTGAGAATCAGACAGGATTGTGCCCATAGCTCAGTTCAAAAAAATGTGCCAGATTAATAGGCATAATCAAGACTGACATTGAGTAAGAGGCAAGAATGACTAATCTGATCCTAACTTAGCTGATGCTGGCATTACTGAGAGCCTGGGGGCATAGTCCAAGGATAAAAACATAATGTCTTATCTAACCAAGGAGTAATTTGTGTACCACTAGTTACAACATGTTCTTAAAAAAGGAAAGAAGGAAAAAAAAAATCTATGGCACATGAAATTATTTTATGCCCCAGAAATGATAAGAAATAAAGCTAAGTATTCCTGCACCCAATCTTTACAGGGGAAAAGTTTATCTAGAGTTAACCCATTGCAATGTCCACTGTAAGTCCCCAGGATATGGAAAAATACATTAAAAAAAAAAAAAAGTAAAATGGGGATGAAATCAAAATTAATATATCTAAGACATTTCAAAACTCAGTTTTGGCGCATTTCTTGCTATGTGGAGTTTGCTGGGATACACGAGGCCGCCCTGCTCCTCGGTTCAGTGAGAGTTCAGGCAGTCTGGCAATCCTCTTCTTTTGGCCAAGGCTCCTTTTCTGGCAACACGTCTCCCTATTTCTTAAGACTCTTTTTTTTCTCCAGATTCAACAGGATGTTGAACTGGATCTTTCAGGAACAGCTCAGGGAAAGGAAAGGCCCTCTGACACAAAACAACGTCACTGGAGAGGGAACTGTAATGTCAGGGAAGGTGTCTGGAAGGTGAAACCAGGAACAAACCAAGCACCTCAAGCTATATTGCTTTGCATGGCTGTGTTTTATTTCCAGACTTTTGCAGTACAGCTCATAAGTCTTAACAAGGAAAGAACTTCTGTGCAAAATTCAGAAAATTAAAAAAAACCCAAAACACAGCCCTGTGGGGAAAAAATGGAATTGTACTTCCATAATACGGACCTTTCCCAGAAAAGCCAGGCATGTGTCAGCGTGAAATGCAACACCACACATCTGCAAGGGAGTCTGCCCGGTACCTTCCAGCTTTTTCCATTTTCATCATTTGTCATTGCTTGAAACCTTCTGCCCTAACAACTCACCACTACAACTGAGCTCTTTCTCAACTGGAGCTCTGGGAGATTGGGGCTGCCTGGAGTCAGGAGGGAGGAGACGCAGGTGACAGGGACAGTGGGTGATGGGTGGAAGGTCACCTCCCCTCTGCCTATGGGGCAGGGTGAAACCCTGCGGAAAGCTGTAATGAAGCCTCATTTTTCCCTTCCAGTAGTAACTCAAGGTGTGATCTGGTGTGCAGCACTGTTGGTGTCTCATGGCAATGCTGCAGGTTCTCAATGCTGACCTGTCTTGTTGGTCTTCAGCCAGTGGTGGCACTGCCTCGTTGTCTTCGCCAGCTTCAAGTGATACCATTTGGTCTCTTCCCAAGGGCTCACAGCTGAGCAAGGTGACATCGGCACGGGTGTTATTTGACATGACTACTGCTTCGCCCTGGAAGAGTGGCGCATGTGCCCAAACCCCTCTCCGTAGCCCTTTTCAAAATGTTTGTGCAGGAACAGCCATAAAATGGGCTGTATTGACCCAAAGATGCAATCCAAGTCGGTTGAGTCTAGGCCTTATCTACATCATATTATCAGGACCGAGAGAGCACAGATGCACCCCGGGAAGGGAGGGGACTGCATGCGCGAGAGGGAATGGCTTCGTCCCTTCTCTCCTGGTACGGGGAGGGGACTGCGGGCAAAGCTGGGTAATGATTTGTCATCGCAAGGGCTGGGGTGTCTCTCTTTGCAGAGGAAACCTTGGCCGTGATTGACAGCAGGGCTGTTTTTTGCCGCTTCCCTTGCTGTTGACAAGTAATAATGAAGCTTTGTCAGTCCATCATGGATATGGATATGCCAGATTATGTTGAATCCTTGGACTCCTCTTACACCATGCTGGAATTTGACAACCTTCGGGTGCTCCCCAATAACGCTGGTAAGATTTCTGTTCTCTTTCTCTTGAATAACCTCCACTACATTTGTTATAAAGCTGAACACCTAGGAAAGGCAGGTAGGAGGTGCGGGGCAAAGGGTGGAAGCGGGAATATTTAAGCAGCTGACCTGTCAACTTCTGTTGCATCTTCAGTTATGTTTGGGCTGAAGTGGGACCTCTTTACTTACCCGTCCTATTTTGAGTTATTCTTTTCCTTGGTGAACTGAGTGTCCTGTCCTGAAGAACCCACAAGGTATTGCAAATGTTGGTAGAGCTCTTCATGACACGCCACAGGTTTGTCCCCCTGTATGACTTATGAGAGGAGTTATTAACACTATTTCTTCATTAAAATGTGTTTCATTCCCATATATGTCTTAGGTTCATATTTAATCCTTGGGAAAAAATGCTATCTCAAATGGCATTTGTCTATTACTCAGACAATACGCCATGTGTCCAATTTAACTTGCTCCTAGGAACTTAGATTGAGAAAAAATATCCAAATTGTTACTTGCCTTATATTTTTTTCTGGCTACGAAGATTGTCTAAAAACCTTTCCAGCACACAAAGAACTTGGCTGCGAGGTGTGGGTGTTTATATGCAAAGACTTCCGCTTTGTTCGCAGAAATAAAGCATATTGCGTGATATTTAGGTTTTGAGTAGTCAAAAGTACTCTGACAGAAAGAAAACACTATTCTGTGAAATTAACTGTTCCCTGTGTGAAAAACAAAGGACATTTTAGAGATACAGCATGAAACCATTCATGTAACCGAATGAGATTCCAGCGTTAGCAATGTCTTTGGAGAGTTTTGGCAGATTTCATTTAATTTATTAAGAAGCTTAGTGAAATTAAGATGGGATTTTCAGGGTTTCACATTTGCTCGTTAGCGGTCTCATCAAAAGAAATCAGAGTTTCAGTAGAACTATCACCTACAATATAAAATGATTAGACTTATCATTGTGGGATACAGGGGGATATCAGGAGACAAGTAGAATTAAAAGGCCCAAAGAAATTAGAATTTAAAGTTGATTTCAAGAAAGACGCTGTCCCTAAAAAAAATAAATTTGCAATATATTTTTTGGCCAGCTCCAGATACACTGGATCTTATTTATTATTCTTGCAGAAAGGTTTCCGCCTGCCATCCTACTCCAGAAATGTTATTTAACCCAGATGTTTCTCTCTGTTACTTGCTGCTGAACAACAAGACACTTCTAACTTTCTTAAGTGGTACAAATTTCCTCACAGCTCAATATAATTTTGCAAATTAACTACCAAAACCTCTTTGGGGCTTTCTGTTGTTTCTTGCTGTGGAACTGACAGGTTGAGTGGTTTTTTTTCTGAAGTTTATCTAGATCAGTATTGTGTTATTTGTCTAGCTGTTAATGAGTAACTGGTTCTCTCAGGAACTAGCTGTTTTGAAATTAGCTCGTTTGTCTTAGGCAAGTATCCTCTTCCACAGTTTGTAAAAATAACTTCAAAAAAGACCTGAAACGTCCATGCATGGAAATATATTGCTAACCAGCTGAGTTCAGTTCCCACAGGTTACCCAGAATAGCAGTTCACACAGATACTCTGTAGTTTCAGAACTATTTTCAAATATTTTTTCAATTTTTTTTCCAAAAATTTCAAATTGTTAGAGTCAAGAAATAATCTCATTTTAGGTATTTTTTAAAATATACTGCATTGTTTTAAACCATACCTTTCCCAGTGTGCAACATTAGTCCGTATTATTTCCCCTACTAAATCTAAGGGCAGTTTTGCCCTCTATGTAAACACGAACAGGAAGGGGTGCAATATTTATTTTCATGGACTCAGGACTTTCTTACATTCTGAACAATTTTTAAAGTGAAAATTAGAATATTTTCAAATAAGGTCATGCTTTCTTAAAACCAATTGTTTCCTTCTTTAGAATATTCTTTCATCAACATTTTGGGTTGATTAATGATGTGGAGTGCTTCTGGTGCTAAGCTTTCTACTTCGGGAAGCTGCTATCTTTTTGAGATTTACCTATATATATAATTTGGATTTTCCACCTTTAAGAAGCCCATAATTTGCCAAATATTTTGCAACTAATTCACAATAAAGTTTAGAATCCATTATGAGAGTAGAGGAGGAGTATAAAAAATTGTCTGTTTTAAACAGAAAAAATGGCAAAAGGAAATGAACAAAAATCAATGCTAATCCTGTCTTTCCTTTATAAAAATATGTGTCGTAACTGCAGAAATTTTCCCATTTTGTACAAGCTTGTTTCCTTTACCTTGGCTGGCTTTACAAGCCATGTTTTCACTTGGTTTTTATGTGCTGTTAATACCCGTTTCCTTACGCTCTCGTCAGAGTTGTCATTTTGCTTAAAATATGAGGCATTATTAAAATATCGCACTAATTCTTTAGTCGACTGTCGGTGAACACTTCCTCCCACAGTAGCGCTCGTTTTCACATCTCAGCACTCGAGCACCACGCTGATCCTTGGGACTTTGACACAACACTGGCGAAACACCGTTCCCAGCCTCGCTGCACTCTGAGCTAATTCAGACCATGGAAAAGCCACCAAAGAGATTTTGACAGCGCCTGACCATCCCTGAAGTTGCACACGCGCTTGCGAGGAGCTCCGGCCTTTCCAGCTGGCCTCTTTGTCATTGTTACTGTAGGATTTGGGGACAGTAAAGCAAAGCTATGCTTTATATCTCAAAAGCTCTCCCTCTATTTGCTAAAAGCTGATGTAGAAAGCAGCTGACCTGCACAGGGCCAGGGCTTCAGTGCTAGCCCCCATCCGGCCCTATGTTTGTATGCGCAGGTTTTGCAATGCTGGCTTTGGCCACCAAGTTTGACTATGCGTGCATGCCCTAAACCCACATTTATGGTCTCTTTACATTCTAGCCTAGCACATGTAATTTGGCGATTTGTTAGCTGGAAATTACGTGCACCAAGAATGGCTTGGATTTCTGGGTAGATAAAAACAAAAGCCGTTCTGGAAAGTATTGCAGGGTAATTCTCCTATACAATGCACATCTAGAAGAGACATAGCCGGTAACATAACTGAAAGAAAAAGCAGCAAAGAGGTCTGCGCTGGTCAGGTGTCGTGCAGAGCTCCAGCCCTGAATGCAAGCCAGATACCATTCCCCAGCAGCACCCTCACTGAGACTATCTTCGCTGTCATTTCTTATAACTGTAAAACTTGGCACCTTCATTTCAGCCCTGGTTAGGTAATGACTTACATACAGAGGCAGTAGGTAACAAAAAACTGTATGCATTTCGCTTGTGAGCTTGGTTGACCCCAAAGGTGGTGAAGCCGTTGGGATACTTTCATCAGCATTAGGTAGGCTGTAGTTCCTAATCTGCGTGCTGCTGATATATAACTTGCAAAAGATGGTTGAAACTTCAGATTTTTCTGCCAGTGAATGTCCGGGGCAGTCCTAGTGAGGAGTCTGGCCACAACCACAGGTCTTCAGCTCAGCCTGGGACCCATGCAAGGTCAAGATGAGCTATGGGCTCTTCTTGGAGAATGTCATCAGTTGCATCTCTCCAGGAGAAATTTCGGAGGCACTGTGGCACGGCTTAGGAACTGTTCTGTTATATCATGGTGATGAGTGTCTATAACCAATACACATCTCTGAGCATCTCTCTCCAGGGTGGTGAGGACAGTTGTGAGCTTGTTTCAGTTTTGAACCAGCTGGACTCTGACCAGCTCCATCCTAGCAGTCCTTGAGCCCATCTCAGTGCGGTGCGGAGATCCAGATAGCAACCCCTCCAGAGGGGCACAACAATGTTAAACGAAGCTCTGAGCAGGTTATCGCCTTGTGTCAGGCAGGGCTGAAGTAACGGTCTACAGTTTTCAGCTGATTTCACAGGCAGGTGACTGTGCTGGCAGGGATCCTGGCTTTCCTCAGCCTTTCCTAGCAGTGATCAGTCCAGGGAAAACCCAGACATTCCCCAAATACTGAGTAGGTTTGAAAGCCACATTGAAACAGTCTTCTGATGCACATGGTATCAGTTGTGCCTTTGCTCTTCTCTGAGCTAATTCTCATTTGGAACTCATCGTTAGTTGATGACTGGATTTTGTAATTAAAATTTATCATCGTAATTAACATGTGCATACTGGCTTAGGGTTTTTCTTTTCTTTTTTAAGTTTCTGTTCATGTTCAACCAAGCTGAAAAGGACATGTAGTTACCTAACAGGGACTGAACTTTTAGCTACATATCTGCCCTAACATGGAGTTACCCAACTCAGCTGTAACCCATGGGCTTCTCTGTGTTTTCATGGGTACAAGTGAGGGCAAAATTTCGTTTGCTAACTTCCATGGGCCCTCTCATGCTCATTGCTGATGGTCCTTCCTCCAGTAATACTTGGTTTAAGGCCAGATTATTAATTTCTTCCTTATATCAGCAAGCAGCTCCTCACATGTCCTTACCCCCATAAGGGAAAAAAGTCTTCTCTGGTGAGTAAATGCTTTCCAGCATCAGGAACATTTTGCAATCTGGACCCAGCTGAAGGATGAAGGGTCCATTGGAGACCCAAAATGTATGACCTTGGTTTGATTCCTCTGAAGTCAGTAGAGAAAGCATGAAGCATGAGTGGAGCAAAGAGAAAATCTGCCGCCTTCTCTTTATTTTTGTTGTGCAATTTTTAAAGTGGAATCCAGCACACTCAGTGCATTTGTTTATGGTCATATGTTCCTTCAGAAAATAGATGGAGCAACAGATGCACCAGTGTTTATCAGTACAGTTACCCTCAAAGCAATATTCTAGTACAGCTCATTTAATACTGAGTTATCGAGCAAAAAAAAAAAAAAAAAAAAAATCAATTAAAAAACCCTAAAAATCAATGTAAATTAGCATTAAGCACCTCTGATGCAGACAATGTTCCCAAAGGACCCAAATGCCACTTACTGACAAATGCCATAGCTGGGAACATCTTACATGGATTTTGTGAACAGGTAAATCTCAATTCCTGTCATTATGACCTAAGCAGGATTGTGATGCTGTCCTTCTTTCTTGTCATGCTGTCTTATCTTGCTACGACCTACTTATTTATTCATCCATACCGTAGAAGGTGAAATAGAGACCAAAAGGTTTTTTTTAAAGGGGTGAAAGGAAGTCTGACCTTTGCATTTGTGAAGTCTTAGCTAAAAATGTCTTAGCCTTAGCTAAACAACTTCCCAGTTTTTGAAAAACTAAAGCTTTATTGGCTTTTTTTTTTTTTGGCTTTTGATTACAATTTTCATTGCATAGCAAATATTTTCACTATAAATTTTTGATGTGTATTCATATACAAAAATAGCCTTCTCTCTCTCTCCCTGTATATATACCTGATGTGTGTGGATTACCCAAAGCTATTTTTATGCATTATGCATTAGAAAACTTTCCCTAGACTGTCCAGATCAGATGCCAATTCCTCCCCGTTGAGTAATTTTCTCTAAGTTTTGTCATTGCTCATTACAGCAGCATGTAAGCTTTTCTCATCACCGCCTGCCTCTTCTGCGGGGCAGGATGCGTCTTGTCCCAGAGACTTTGCCGAGGTCACTGCAGCAAGAGATCGGCTCCCCTGGAGTGAAGTACATGCTCCCAGAGGTGCAATAAATTCATAAAACTGTCCTGCAGTGAGTGCCCAGGTCAGGACAGACTCCACAAACATTCTTCCTCTCTGCTAGATGTAAACACTGTCATCTGCGTCTTCTCAAGTGTCTCTTTTTTTTTTTTTCCTTTTTTTTTTCCCTTCCCCGAGCTGTGCCTCAAATTAGGAAGATTAAGAGGGCAGCAAGTCTGGTGGTTAAGGCCAAGGGAGAAGTTTAAAGGGGAGTTTTCAGCAGTGTATACACAGGCCAGGCAGGGGCAGAGCTATTCCTGCCCCAAATGAGTGAGTGCACACAGAGGCATGACAGAGGGCATTAATATGACCTAATTTTAGATCCGTAATTCAGAAGGTCAATCTTCCTGCATCCCTCTGTTGCTTTCCCGTGGAAAGCAATGAGCCTCTTCAGAGGGCAATTCAGAGCCAGAACCAGACTTAGGAGGACTAAAGTGACCCTTGTGGGAGCTGCTGTCTCTGTCTTCCAACTGCAGAGGAGCTCTCAAGAGCAGCCTTGTATCTCCAACACCTCTGTTATGTGCACGAAGTACTTCATCCTTCCTGCCTCTGCTGTCTCTTCTCTGCTTTCTCCTTATTGAAGTTAATGATCTTTCCACTGTCTTCTGTGGACACCAGCTTTGAACCATGTTCCCCAGGTGTCTAACTGGGGAAGTGGCTCCCCGTTGCTCAAAAGCATGCATCTCACATCCAGGTAAGGTTTCTTTGCATCTGTCAAGAAAAGTAGTGGTAATTGTTAAATTCTCATGAGCACGTTGGGTTATGCAGCTTGAAAGCTCTCTGTTCACTGGAGCAAAGGAAAACACCAGTATCAGAGTCAAAGCAACTGAGTTACTCTCAGTGCAGGCTGAGAAAAGCATGACCATCAATCTGGAGGCTTTGCTAGCAACACATACTGCGTGTGCACACACGTGTGTGGGGCTGGATCAGTGCGTGCTTTGCTTAAAAAAAGCAACTTGCTGTCAACTGATTCTGGTTTCCATCACAGAGTGGTCTAATTGTCCCTGTTCTCTGCCCACAGAGGCCATCACAGCCGAATCGGCAAACACCAACCTGCTCACCAATGGCATCAGCTCCCTCTGCTCCATCTGCGGGGACCGGGCAACCGGCAAACACTATGGGGCATCCAGCTGTGATGGCTGCAAAGGCTTCTTCAGGAGGAGCGTCCGCAAGAACCATGTCTACTCCTGCAGGTACCTGCCCCTTCTGCAATAAATAAATACAATTTATTGACACTGTAAATATTTTGGGGTGGAGATCAGGTTGCACGATGAGGCCCCTATCCCAAATGCTGAACTACCATGCTGTGAATGCTAACAGTAATACTGCGGTTTAGTTTCTGGCTGGAAGACAGGGAGCTAAGGAGTAAGCTAAGTCCTATCTCATCTCGGACCCTGACACCTTTTGTGACACCGCGCCATCCATTTCACAAGTTCACTGTCACTGCTTTCCCCACAGTGTAAATCAAGGAAAACTTGTAAACCTGAGGTTTGACTGGTGTGTATAATATGTAAGTGCAGATTCTGGGTGTGGAGTGACACCACGACCTCATCACAGCCCAGCAAGGGAAAGCCAAAGTGGCAAAGGACCAAAGCTCCAGAGGTTTCATCTCAAAAGCAGTCTTTCTTGATTTTCCCAGTAAAAAGCAACCGCACCCAAGAACTTGTCACCTCCAAAGCCTCCCCTCCCCCACAGCTTCTCCATTTTTCTTTTGAAATACATTAAATTATGTCTACTGCCATATCACTGATGATTTTACAATCATTCTGAGAACCTGGTGTGGACCAGTGATGATTCATGTCCACTTTGGCACACAGGTATACGTTTGAGAGATTTCTTTTACCAGGAGGAAGCTATAAATTTTACAGCAGCTATCTTGGTTGATCTTAGAGAAATGGTGTTTATTTTAGCACAGGAGGAAGACCGAATACACTCAAGTCCTTCATCTCTAATTAAAACCTGGAAGTTTTTTTTCTGTTCCAGAGTTCTTCCTCCTTTAAGGGCATTCCAAATTTTTGCAACGTGAGTCACCCTGTTTGTTCAAAATGCTCCTGGGGTCCTTATCGCTCCAGGACACATCAGCTGTGAAAGACACTCAGGGTGACAACAGTATCCACCCGTACAGTGCACATCCCAGGAACCATGGGATCCCTGCAGGAGGAGGCAACAGCTACTACTGATTTCTTTGAAATTTCAGCTATCAGTCTCCTGGGAAAGGAGTTGTTGCCCCTCCCCAGGAATCCATGAATCTCTGTGATATTTGGCAGCTCAGGGAAGATCCACAGCACCGAAGCCAAGCAAATGGCAAATGCTCGCTTGTCTGCAAATCCTTATTTGGTGAGCCATGCCGTATTTAGCCCAGCTCGGAGCTCTGTTGTTTATCCCAGACGTGAATTCCTTGGAAAGTCTTTGGGCCTTTGTACCTTTGGCTTTTTACCAGTCTGGGAAAGTACTTCAGTTTTTACAACCTGATGATGGTCCCGGAGCAACCCACGCTGTCTCTCCTCTGCGTGGCAGATTCCTCTTCCATCGCTTCACCCACTATGGGAAGAGCTGCCAAGTCTACATGGACCACCCCTTGAACAGCAAGTAGGTTCCCAAATCCCCCATTGAAATGAATAGGAATTTGGAGGCCATGTGCTTCAAAACTAGGCTGAAGACACAAAAAAGCTTGTGGTCCGTAGTGTAATTATTCTATGCAAAGCAGGACAGTGGTAACAAGCAGGATCAAATGAGTCCCGACGCCAAACACCCAGTAACTGTCTGAAAGTGGGAGATGGAGTTCCTACACTGCCAGGCACCATCACAACTTGAGTCACAGTCATGCTTTCACAGCCAGAACCATCACAGTCCTTGCAGGGTGGGTGGTCTGAAATCGCTGTGCTCCCAGCTGCCAGGAATGGCGGTGGGAAAGATGAAGAACTGGGCCAAGCCAATGTTGACTCAGTTCATTTCTTGCAAACCTTTGGCTCTTCTCTGGGTTCAGGCAATGCGCAGCTCAGTGAGGTCTGGGTCTGTATTTGGGGCTGCTTGAGGTGAGTGGAGTGCAGATGCCAGGTTAGTTGTCCCATTATTTATTTCCTGTCTCCTCCCAGATTCAGCCGGCAGTGTGTGATAGACAAAGACAAGAGGAACCAGTGCAGGTACTGCAGGCTGAAGAAGTGCTTCAGAGCTGGCATGAAGAAAGAAGGTAGGTGCAAAGAACCATTTCATAACTGCCTGCTGCTGGCTCTGGCCCTACTCCCACTGCAGAGCATGATGGAGAGCAGCGGCAGCCCTGGCACAGGGAAATGATGCCTGTGTGTGGCAGTGAGAGATTTCTTGTTGTCAAAGCTGAAAGCCCCATTTCCTATCTTATCAGCTAGGGATTTCAATTAGAGCCTTGTGATGGTATTCACCCATCCTGGGAGACTGGTCTCTCTAGGATATTTTTAACCTCGGAAAGAGATGGACTTCTTCAGGGTTAATTGCTTCTCAACAGAAATTCCCTTGCTATGTACCTGCTGGTGTGAGTCCTAATCCCGGCTGTGACAAACTCAGTGAGGACCTGCCATCCTCAGTCTCGTAAATACCAATAACTGGCCGCTGCAGAGTAGCGTTTGGCGGTTGACTTGGCTGACGCTCATGTAGCTTGATGCAACACTTAGGGCAAAGTACAGCCTCAATACGATGCCTTATGATGTGAGAGAGGCTCCTCCATGGCACAGGGCACACAGGCAGCACTCCCAGAGGCAGATGGCTTCTGTGTCCCCTGAGTTGTGACCTAAGTCAGAGTCAAACCCTTGGGCAGTGCCGTCCCCGTGGTGGGTATAGCATGACTATAGAGCCACTCTTAGCCCTAGTACTGAAGGACCGATCCAATATTGGCTGATGTCTTTTGTTGCACTTCACATTGGCTGTATTAAGAGGGAAGTGGAGCACTGTAGAGCATTTGGGTACCAGCGACCATCGGGAAGTGCCCTTCCAATGCACTAAAGGAAATTCTAAGTGTTACAGTTCCTAATGCTGAGCAAGAGAAAAAACACGTCTCTCAACTTATGCTTTAATTCCCTACAGCCAGCTTCCCTGGGAAAGTTTGAGACCTATCATAGCATTTCTGATCTCTGATCATTCGGTGCTTGCACAGTGGAAGAGCATGGATGATATTGTTTTACCTACTCCAAGCTTTCTGGGCAGAGACTCTTTGCACACTGAGTGCTTAGCAAAGTAGGGGCCCAACCCAAAACAGATGGTACATCCCCCTGACGTGCAGGTAGTTGGGTGATGGTTTCACCACTCTTCACCCTTCATTTGTGCTGTTTTCCAGCTCCCCAACAGCTAAAGGGTGAGGGAGCTAGAAAGGAACTTGAAAGTTTCTTTCCATGACACTGAGTTAAACACCCCTTACCCACGGGGTGAAATCATGGTCCCACTGAAACCAAGGGGAAATTTGTCACTGATTTCTGGTAATTCATAAGATTTCACTGGTGATGAAAAAATCTTTCCAACCAACTGACCATATGTTTTCCTGGAGAACAAGGGTGTCTTGCAATTTGGCATAGGTCATGGATGTAGCAAAAATGCCTGATGGCTTAATTTAGGAGAAATGGACTAAATACAGCAGATGGGAAAAAAAATATCCCTCAAAGTAATAAAGACCAAACCGAAGCATATCTGGTCAGTTCTAGATGGGGATGGAGCCAGTTGCCAGTGCAGCAAGCTCCACAGCTTGGAAAGGCTGAAATCTGGTTATCAGCTCATTCTTTGAGCTGAAGCGTGATTTTTGTTGGGTTTATGGTAAAAGTTATAAAACCTTGGCTCATGCCTTCATTATTGATTGCAGCCTGATGGAGGATGACTCATTTCAAGTTCCACATAGTCACATTCTTTGAAACTTTTTTATGAGTGCAGTCAGGTTGTGTGCTCGCAAACTGCTCATGTGTTTGGTAAGGAAGATTTTAAAGCACCTTGAGCAACTGCTTTGCAGACATTAGCTTAGCTGACCAGAGGTCTATCCAAAGCATGTGTGCAGGACTGTGAAAGAAATCTTCTTGCACAATTGTGTGCACAAAAAGAACACAGTTATTTACTTTAGGGTGGTTCTAGATTAATATTAAACAGTTCTGCAAAGTGTAAGGGAAAAAGAGAACCCATGTCTTGGGATAGAGCAGTATGAGGATGATACAAAGGTTTGTGCATAACTTTTTGGTGACATGCACCAATTCATGTTGGAAGACCACAGCGGTGACATCCACGCTCAAAGTGTCCCATTGTCCCAGCACTGGCACGCAAGAGTTTGACACTCTCTTTGTCTAGCACACCACTTTTCAGCCAGCCCATATAACAGCAATCAGATTTTCCAGGGTGTGGTAATGACGTTGTTTAGTCACAGTAGAGGGGAAGAAGCTGGAACCGATCCTTTTCCCAGCATGTCTGTGACAATACACCTGGGGTGGGGTTAGCAGGGTTGTGTCACCCTTGCATGCTCTCCACTGCCAGCATCCCACTGACCTGCTGCTTGCTGGGTATGTGCGCAATATCGGAAAACTGCTGTTCCCCAGCAAAACTAAATGATAAACTGGAATTTTTGATCCAGAGTGATTTTTTTTCCAATCTTCCTGTGCTGTAAGATGTGACATAACACATTTGGATCTTTCCTTCTCTCTTTTTTCCCCTGTTGGAAAAGAAGTCTAGTGCATAAGAAATTGAGAGTGCTGTATTATCTGGCCTGATAGAAGGGAAATTTCTGCCTAAAAAAAAAGCCATACAGTGCAAATATCTGAGCTAGCTTTAAACTGGTCATCTATAAGGGCAGCAGTGTAGGTGCACGGGCTGGTCCTGGGAGCAGAGTGAAGTCGGGCTATAGGTTCACTATGAGTTTGGGGCAGCTGAGCAGAGGTTGTTGAGGAAAGCATCAGCAGGGTCCTTTTAGCTTGCCTTGTTTGTACACTCTGAATTTGATTCTGCTTTTGGAAGGGATCAGGACTGTCGCACACATGAACCCTACACCTCCAGGCATTAAGATGGGATCCAGGTCCCACCAGCACCAGGGAGAGCAAGAAAGGGCCAAAACTTGAGTCTCGTGGAAAGTTCAGTCCCCAGATTTCCTAGAAATTAGCTCATTCAAAAACACTCCTGTCCCGACTACATTTTTGGTATCAGTAATTCACTTCAATAACTACAAGTAAATAATCATTAAAGTTGGGATGAGGGGAGAGGAAAAGGCTTGCCTGAATGCAGACCTCTTCTTGTGTCCTGAAATGCCACAGTGATCAGCATTTGGGACTTTTACAGGACATTCACGCCTTTATTCTTATTCTGTGGTTTAAGGCTGGGACTGTGCCACAGGGTGGTCTGGGTGTTTTGGGGATTTTCTGGCTGTTCTCTCCGATTATCTCTCTTTGCACAGGAGAAGGTTTGATTTCTATTGTTTTGCACAATGCTACCGGGCAGGTTTTTTGGTCACTATGGCATCAGCAAATGAGGAGTGCACCAGATAGTTAAACATCCAAAGAAAACAGCAGGATACTATTTTTAACATCTTACTGAGATGATGTTTAACCTTGAATAAATTAGCGGGGTGTGATTTTTCAAGTGAGCCGAGTCATCTGCTCACATGCAGTTGAGCATCCAAAAACTTGGGAGCCTTTTGAAATGCCAGCACTGCACTGTCAGGATTCAGTTTGCTGGTGAAAAAAAGAGGGGTTAATATTTAACCTCTCATCCCCTTTAAAGTAATTTATGAATGTACATTAACTCTTTAGTTTCACACAGAACTAAAAAGAACTATTGTATCACTTATGGCCACAACACAGTGGGAGGATTTGTGGCTATTTTTTATTTATTTTTGTTAAATTTGACAGGCTTATAGGACAGTTTTATTAGTGTTTCACAGGACCTCTGTCTTGTTTCATACCTTTTATTTGCGCATCTCTTCTGCCAGCTTTTAGAAGGCTGAGACTGCAGTTTATTGCAAAGATGGATGGAAAAGTTAAAGGATCTTCTCCGCCTTGTGATAGTCATAAATCAGGCCAGAAGCCCGGGAAATGATTAAATGTTCATGTACCATTGGGATTTATCTGCAAACAAAATACACCATGCCTACAAAATCAGAGATAGCTTGGGGAAAAAAAACATGATTCATGCACATAAATTAATCAGGCAGCAGAAGGGGTAAATCCATTGGAGGAAACAGAAACGTTGTGAGTGCTGGTGAATGTCGGCACCGTGCTGGGGCACTCGCACCTCCCTCCTCCTGCTCTCTCCTTATGCCATTTATTAACGCATTTCCAACTCCATCGGCATTAAATGAGGATGTTTTTAGTGGAATAATAATGGAAACGGTAACTCCCATGTAGGCAGGGCTTTAATCTCTGCGCTTACCGTGGAAAGTTACCGGTTTGCTGCTGTCCCCTTCCAATCAATGCCTGTGCCTGTATTTATTGGACTGCCCAGAGGTTCCTCATCACAGGCTCTGCACCTATGTGGCAAGGCAGCAAGGACAAAATGTTTGGGAAACACGGGTTTGTTGCAATCCCACAAACACACCGCTGTTTGCTCAAGAGCCACCGTGCGTGCTCCACAGCCTGCCCAGCCGCCGGCATCCTTGATGTGTTCATGGCAAAAGGGCTTGCTCTGAATAACAAAACCCCTCTGACGGCTTCTCTACATCAGATGGAGAATATGTTTGTCTTCCTGTCCGCTTCCCACAGTCAGGACATGCCATAGCTGTGGACAATTCCCCAGGGGAAGACATAGGCACCATCTTGCCCTCTCTTCCCTTTCCCTAGGGGAAATTCAGGGTTAGGGCCACGGTGTCCCTGGCTGGCAGCATCATGGGGGCTTGCTCCCACTGACATCCCCTCATGCAGGGCTGCAGTGGCCCTTCCCGGTGTTTGTTTGCTTTGGGAACAGGAGCGCTGTGCAGAGGACAGGATTAGAGAAAAAAACTGGGCAAGAAAAGTTTTTTCCAGACGTATACTGGACATAGTGGTAGTCCCTGGGAGACAGTGGGATCCAGCACTGGGATTTTAGTCCTTCCTGCAAGTTTGCTGAGTTTTATTGACTGCAAAGCCAAGATCACGTCTGAGCCTGAGCACCCTCAGCGCCAGCACGCCCCTTGAGCACTCCCAGTGCCTCACCATGAATGACCTATCCCTTCCCTTTTACAAGCATAATAAATATAGCAATATAATTACCACACAGTAATAGATTAATTTTGTGGCAGGTAGAACATTAACTCGCTTTTGTATCTAATTCCGTCACATCTTGGGTACTTTCAGCAGTAACACCCAAATCACCTTGAGAAAGTTGCTCTGTACCATCCACTTACACTTGAAGATTGAGCTTATCAGAGCATGAGGGAAGCACTGAAATATGTGCCATACAAGTGTCTCTTTTTTTAACAGGCTGAGGTTTCTTAAAGGAGTCTGTCATCGGGGACTAGGACCAGGTCTGTCCGGGTTTGCAGGACTTACGTAAAATGTGTATCTCGGTTGCAAAGGCAAAATTTGTACCTTTTTTTGTAAGTGGGCAAAAAGAGCCCTAGCACCCCCCGAGAGCTACACGGGGGTGCATCTGATATGAAACCAGGCATAGGAGGTTGGGTGGGGACTTTCCAAGGACATCAGTGNTCTATGACTCTATGATTCTATGACACGGATTCAGGCAGGCTTGTTTCTACTCAATGCTGGATGCTGCTGCTCATCTTTCTGGTGTACCAAAAAAAGCCATGAAGGATTAATCTGTTCTGAAGATTAAGCACAGATTATGGTTCCTGTAACCACCTTCAGACCGCTGGGGATCCCCGGCTGAACAGCCTTTTCCATCGTCCCTCCATGCATAGGGTAATGTGTGCTGCTGTCTAAGGTAGGTTAGCAGAGCTTCCCAAGGGCTGTAGTTGTTTTTTTTCTCTAAATTGATGTCTAATTGCCTCTACATAGTACCCATAGCCTGAAAAGGCTCCAGTAATACATATGCATACTGCATCTTTTACAAATCGCTGTACCCATCCAGCCCCTTGCAGCTATTTAGGCAAGGCAGGCTCCAAGGTGCAAAATGGCTTTGGTGGCTGGACCCCAGCAGATCACCCAGCTCAGCAGCAAGTGGGTCCTGACTGACAGCAAAGCAGAGCCCCAGATCCTGGAAAGTAAATACTACATTCCTGCTGATAATGGGAGATATTGATTTTTGTCACTATTTCTTGTTTTCTGCCCTTTCACTTTGTTGGCCTTTCATCAGAGGCCAGTTAGGAAAACAGACCAGCGGTTGGACCTGAGCTGGCAAAACCCCCTCCTTCCCACCCTGTGTGTGAAATGATGCCCACGCCTCCTCCTTTGCATGAATTCAGAGAAACGTGCCCCGTGCAAAGAGTGATGCTTGCTCTAAAGCAAGGCCCATGAGTGAGGCAAAGTCTCAAAAAAGTGATGGCGAAATGATTTTGCTGAATCCTCCAAAAAAAATATTGCTGGAAAAATCTTCTCCAGTGGCCACTTTTGAGACAAAACCGCACTGTTTCACATCCAAGGGGTTAAAGCACAGAGTGAGTCGTGCTTTGACAGCTATATCTGAGTCATTCCCCCTAAATAAAACCAAAAGGAGCCTGGAATTGCTGTATGAAGGAGGAAGGATGTGCTGCATTATCACCACATGCTAAATCTTCCCGCTCCCTCTCCTTTAAAGACCTGACAATTGCCTTTCCGAGCTTTACATAGCCAAGACATATGAGCTGTCAGGAAAATGCTGAGTCTGCGTTCAGACTCCTTCCTCCAGCCCCATGTGGGCTTGTTGGCTGCTGGATGGAGGCAATAAGGCTCAGGGGAAAAACGAATACTGAAAACAGGGTTGCTCTAAGCCTAAATTCTGCTTTTTCCTCTGCTGCTGTTTTACTTGATGGCTGCAGCGGAGACAAGTCGGTTCTTGGCGCCTGTGTTGCAAAAATAAGCTGCTGAAATGCAATAAATCCCTCATGTTCAACATGCAGGGTTGATGGAGCATGAGGCTGGATGTGGCTTGCACTTCATGGAAAAGGATGGTTTAAAGGGTGGAAGAGACACCAAAACCCTAATAATTTTTCTAATTCACTATGTCATAGCTGTCCCTTTCTGTTGGCAAAAAGCCCAGGGCTGTTCTTCACTCTGCGGTGGTCACTATAATGTGTCCAAGGAGGAGCATGGTATCCCTGTTATTAACGGTTCAGGACGCTCTGAGCTGATTTGCAGTAGTGGTTTGCACAGGGTGCCAGCAGAGCCGGAGACAAACCCCGACTTGGTTTGTTCCCTCAGCTGTGTGCCGGCATCGCCGTCGGGGTTATGGGCTCATTGAAATCAGCAGCGTGATGGGCAAGGCTGAGGGAATGGTTTTATGGTGGGATTGGCAAATTTAAGCTTGCTTTCTTTGGAGCTTCCTCAATGAGGTGAGTCTTCCTGCTCCCCATGAGTGGTGGAGACATCCTCTGGGGACCACCACCTGCGATGCCTCAGGGGCAGGGGACACTTCAAGGCTGCTTTGAAGTGGAATCAGAGGATGGCTTTTCCAGTGCTGCTGTAAGGTGAGATGCAACCTCAAGAGCATCCTGCTGTACCAGGAGCTCAGGAGAGGAGTCCTCAGTGCAGACATGGCAAAAAAGGTATCGGAGGCCAAGACTCCAGCAGTGTGGGTGCACTGCCAAGTGAAAAGGGTCAACGTCAAATCTCCAAACTCCCCCTCAGCTGTGTCAAACCCAGTGGGACCAGCTAATGTCCCACCGGGATTGCTCTGACTGCAAAATGGCCTCATGTCCCTCTGTTGCTCATGTGCTTGGTCTTCTCCCTCACTGGTGTTGGTCTTCTCCCTCACTGGTGGTCTTTTCCTCTCCTTGGTGCCTATTTAATCTTATTCCAGCATCCAACAAGGGTGAAGGGTCTTGCAGGCACTAAAGCCCCATCCACTCCTGTTTGAGGACCACAAGTAGCAGCAGCCATTGGTTGTGTGGGAGGTGTCTTGCTAACACAACCACTGCGCTCTCTCACTTTAGCTGTGCAGAATGAGCGCGACAGGATCAGCATTCGCAGGAGCAGCTACGAGGACAACAGCTCTCTCTCCATCAACGTGCTCACTCAGGCCGAGGCCATGGCGCAGCAGGTATGAAATGTGGGGACAGCCCTCCAGACGAGTACATGGCCTTCAGCTATTCCATATGAACTCACTAAACCAGCCAGGGCTGGATCTTCTTCTGCCCTTCGATGGCTCTTGCACAAAGCCACAGGGAAGAAGATGCGTTAGAGAGATCCAAAAGCAGACAGGAAAAATCCTTGGTACGTTATCAAGACAACATACCCTGCAAGGAGCAGATGCAGCCTTTGGTGTCTGAGAGGCAAAGCTGAAATTCCAAGGGCTGAGGGATGTTGCAGAGCCCAGGTCCCCTCTGCCCCCAGCCTAAATTATTGTTGCACCCCTAAAAACTCATTGCATTCCATGCAGAAGTTTATCTGTCCTTGCTGCACACTCTGTCCTGCTCAGAACATAATGTTCCCATCATGGTCAATTATATCTTTTCCTGTAACTTCTTTACCACGGCAACAATTTTAGGGGAGAAAAATAAAGTAATAAAATCCCTGGGCTTCAACTAACACTGATTGCTTTCTTATTTCATGTTCCACAATGAATTTCACCCTGCACGTCCTTTAAATTCTTATGCAAATATCCTTTCTCCACCGAAACATATGGTCCAGATGTTGCATATTGCACTCAGCGATACGTCCGCTTCCTTTTCAAAAATTATTGTGTTTTAACCCTCTCCCTGCCACACAGCTCTTTAGAGATCGAAATGGGTGTTTCATGTCCCAGACAGCTACTTGGGGGAGGAAGGCTGGATGCATTTCATGCATTTGGCTGGCTCAAGCGTTTGATGGGAAGCTGAGACCCAGTGCTGCTGGCTGCTGCTAGGAATGGGAATATTAATCAGATTTTGTCCTGAGCCAGCCTGGAGAGTGGGGAAGGAGGCGGAGCAGGAAGGGGTGTCTGTTGGGACCGAGCACCACCTCGTGGAGGCTTCACCGTGGGCTGTACGTTGGACAGCATATACTGCTGAGCAAATATGTGTGCAACCACTATGGCAAAGGTCTTGTCAACGACCTGATGAGGTTAATGTCTGGGAAGGCTCCTCATGTTATCAGTGCATCCTTGCTATCGAGGATGACAAAACAGCAGAGATCTGGTCCCAGTGCAACCAGGTTGTTTCTCTTTCAGTATTCATCGCTGAGTCCAGTGCACGGCGCAGACATTGCTATGAAGAAGGTTGCAACCATCAACGATGTGTGTGAATCCATGAAACAGCAGCTTCTGGTGCTGGTTGAATGGGCAAAATACATCCCGGCGTTTTGCGAGCTCCCACTTGACGACCAGGTAAAACACAAACGTCTCTTCCTTGCAAACCCACCACCTTGGATAGGAATTCCCAGCCATATCTTTCAACAGGAGGATCTGATATTAACGTATAGATCACCCTATGCAGAGCAATAAACTAACAGGAGAGAAAGAATAATAAAGTACAAAGGATCAATTAAAAATAAGTCAAATAGCCAGTCCCCCAAACTCTAATAAAGTTGGTCGCTCCAGTCTACACAAGGACGCAGGCAAAAAAGACCGGTTTTCCCTTTATTGATACCTGATAGCTGAATATAAAAGCCGTTTATTTCCTAAGGACCCAAATTACTCAAGCCCCTCTTTGCTCTTTCAGTTGAAAACAACTTTTTATTTAGTTTGCCATGAACATAGCACTTCTGAAAAGTGAAGATATACTAATGATGTCTAGCTCTTAGCAGTGCTTTATCTGTAGATCTGACATACCTAAACAAACACCAAATGTGGCTCAATCTAAACAGCAACAGCTCACCGTTCTGGTCACTGTTCTTCCAACATAAATTCATTTCTTTCTTCTGTGCCATCTCCAGGTTGCCTTGCTCAGAGCCCATGCAGGGGAACACCTGCTCCTCGGGGTAGCCAAGCGGTCCATACCTTACACCGATTTTCTGTTATTAGGTAAAGTAGTGAAATAAACTCCTGCTTTTATAATTTGCACATCCAAGTCATTGCCAAGTATCCTGCCTGCCTGAAATCCTCTCTGCACTCCCGGGCGTGGTTTGCACATCTGGCTTGAGACTAAGTGCTTGAGAAGGTCTCTGGAGAGGTGTAAAAAGGAGCAAGCAAATTCACTGGGACTTTTACAGTTGTTCCCTTTCTGCTTTGAAGTTGTGGATAAGAAAGCCCCCAGTGTTTAAATTAAATTAAATTAAAATATTTCAATCTCAAACTGCATTGCCTTGTAAGTGAAATTGCCAGGACACAGGCAGTGAGGTATCTGGGTATCGGTGCTTAAAAACTTAGCAGAAAGGTCTATTAAACATTTCCTTTTCCTGTAGCTTTCTGTCACCAAGAACACAGGTGGCATTATTCTTTGAAAAAATGAGAATACTGACCTTGAAAGCCACACATTAAAGAAAAGAGGGAGAGAGAACTTTGTTCAAGAAAACCCACACCAAAAATAAAAATGCAGCACCACTTGCAAACAGATGCTAGGTACAAGAGAGGGTAAACCAGAGCAGAACGTGGAACAGGCTTTGTGTACAGTGTGGGTGCACCGACATGTGCAAACGAGATAATTAAGGACCAAAGAATGAAATCCACAGCTTGCTTCTCAACCGTGACTCTCAGTATCAAGCTGCACTCTGGAAATCTGCTGCACATGGGCACTGGGACTCTCTGGCAACATGCCTTGGGGGAACTTCTAGATGAGACCTTGTCCACAGAGCTAGAGCGAAAATCTGATGCCGAATTTCTCTTGTCTCCCCAGGGAATGACTTCATCATCCCAATGCACTGCCCAGAACTGGAAATTGCTCGTGTGGCCACCAGAATCTTGGACGAGTTGGTGAAGCCCTTGCGGGACATCCAGATTGATGACAATGAGTATGCTTGCCTTAAAGCCATCATTTTCTTTGATCCAGGTAAGCTTCCTTTCCTGATGGCCAAGTATGGGGCTTGAAAAGGAGTGGAGGGCTCTCCAATAACCAGGAAAAACCCCTGGCAGCAGCTTTGCATTTCACCCTGCCTCTGCTGTAACAAGTAATACTTCGCAGTGCAGCAAAGACATGTTAGGAGTGACCTTTTCCTGAACACTTACCTATTTAGCGAGTAGCAACTCCAGCCAGGCTGATGTGCAAGGCTCTGCAGATCCTACAGGAGTTCTGCTGCTTCTGTAGCTTGGCTTCAGGAAAGCCCATCAGTCTGGAATGAAGGAGATGAATATTAAGGACATATATGCCTATAATGAATTATGCATAAGTGAAGTGAGTCAACTGAGCAGCAGTGTAGAGTATCCATCGGAGTTCAGAAAGCAGCATTAAAAACCACAGGGAGCTGGGTCGTTCAGAGCACCCAGAAATATCAAGGATGTCTGTTAATGGATCTTGCTGGCAGCCAGTACCAACCAAGGGCAGGGCTGATCCGTACAGGATGGAAAAGGGAAACGCACGGAGGCAAACAAAAGCTTGTTTTGAACCTTTGCTGTATTGTCATTCCGCAAACATGGGGGTTTCTGCCTCAGCCCCGGTTCCCCCCCAGACAATCCTGTTTCTGCATGCCTACAGCACAGAGAGTAACCCCTGCGGTACAACGCTCACATCCCTCTAGTGTGTATTGCCTTGCAGCTTGGAGAAGAGATGGGGGAACGATCCCACCTCCAGGACAATGCCTTTTGTCTTTGGCACCTATTAGCATGAAGAAATTAGAGCACCATCCATTAGTTATTTTTTGCTGTGTTTGCTGATTTGAAATCAAGATACAGGAGTTTTACAAACATCGTGATCTTTGGCTCGCCAATGAGCCTGCTGCAAATCTGAACAAAGATTGCGTTATTAAATAGAGTTTGACAAATTACCTTCTCGGCTGATCAGTATCTCAGCAAAGATTTAGATCATTGTGACAGTGAGGCGCTGTGATTTCATCTAAAATGAAAAAGTGTGGAGCTCTACAGAAGTGAAATTCATTCATGCTAACGAGAAGGCATGTCCATGGAGTTACACACTAACATACAATAATTCGTTAATCACTTCGTATAATCTCTTGGCATGATGGTCTCTAAAATGTGGTGCTTGGGGATGCTTTGCAGACGGTGAAGGAAATGGTCCAGTGAGCCAGAAATCTCAGCTTTAGATAGGAGGAGAGGCAGGAGTGGAAAGCTGTGAATCCCGGCACTTCACCCTACCGAGAGTGCACGCTTACTTGATGATTAAGCAAAACTGGATCAGTGGTCCATGAAAAATGGATCGACCACAGATCAAAGACAGGCAATCAAGACAAGAACCTGATGCTGCAGTGGGTGTATTTGCAACGGATAGGCACTCAGCCTGTGCGGATTAGGTGGCAGTAGTTGGGACTCGAACTTTTCAGGGGCAAATTCCAGGCCATTTCTTTGGAAGGACAAATACAGTTCAACTTCTAAAGGCTTCCTCTTCACTAATGGCAGTAGCCAGACATATCCATCTGAAGCAAGCTCTTATTTTCTTACTGTTTCCCCTCAAATTACTGTTTTCCCTCAAATTCCCCTTACTGTTTCCCTGTTCCATACAAGATACGAAATAGCGGCGGCCCAATGTTAATCTGTCAGATAAACTTGGAGACTGAGAGATAATTGTCAGAGGATCACCGGCGTCTCATCCTTTTCCTTCTACAGAGCCTGACTGACAGGCTAACACCTTCTGGTTACACAGGCCAGTAATTAGCCTCCTTTTTTCCCCTCCCAGACTGCAAAGGCCTGAGCGAGCCTGGGAAGGTGAAGAACATGCGCTTCCAGGTCCAAGTCAACCTGGAGGACTATATCAACGATCGCCAGTACGACTCCCGAGGCCGGTTCAGCGACATCCTCCTCCTGCTGCCCCCGCTGCAGAGCATCACCTGGCAGATGATAGAACAAGTCCAGTTCGTGAAGCTCTTTGGTGTGGCCAGGATTGACAGCTTGCTGCAGGAGATGCTGCTGGGAGGTACGAACCCTGCTGAGAAAGGACAGCAAAGTTATTTTATTACAAAGCCATTATGGGGCTTCGTGTCTGGGTTTGTGTCCTTCTCTGGAGGATGTATGGTAGAGAGAACTTGGTCTTGGGAGGAGGGAGGTGAAGGCTCAGGTCGAACTGCAGTTTGAACATGGGTCTTCTCACTCCAGTCCCATCCCCAAGACATTTCTTTCCAGCCTATCCCTGAAAATCTGACCCAGGGACAGTTTTATAGAAATGGGGTACACTCTGTGGTGCTTCACACTGCTGGGGCACTCAAATTTTAGGCAGCCTAGCAAACTTACGCAGTTTGCAAGAAGACACTTTTTTTGTTGTTGTTGTTAGGAGTATGCAAAAGTTATAACTATATGGGAAACCTTGATAAGAGCAGTAATTGGGACACACGCACAGAAACAGATGAACAGTGTGGTCAGTTATCGGCAAAACCCCAGCCATCCCGGGAGGTTGTCCGTAGACAGTGAGAAGGCTGAGAGCAAAGAGAACAGTGGAGCAGGAAGGAAGCAAAGATAAGCCAGGACATTAACCCACAGAGGTGTCCCACATTCTCTGAGAAAAAGAGACGTGGCCCAGAGCGTCTGGCTTCTCAGAAGCTATGCGAAGAATGATGTCTTTTCCCACTTCCACTGCAGGAACTACCATTGATCTCCAGTACCAGTCAGGACCTCCCAACCTCAACCTGGAACCGCTGCCAGGACACGTCCTCCCAAGCAACATGAGCTCTGTGATTCACACCGCTCCAAACCGTACGTGTCCATTTTTACACTATTAGTGTCAGCATAACGAAGGGACTGAATAGGAGAAGCAATTAAGAAACAACAGACCTCAGGATTATTTATGTTATTATGTATTATGTATGTACTTATGTTATGTATATTATTTATTAAGCATTACACTTGAAGCAGAGTTCACAGTCCCCCCTTGCTGAATTCTTTACTATGAAGTCTGGAAACGTGCTTCCAAAAGAGAAGCATGAGATTTTCACATAATAGCATGATCCAGAGGGATTTTGAGGTGCTACTTAACGTCACAAGATTAAAAACAAAACAAACAAAAAATCCAGATTGCTGACAGTGTGTTTCCATGAACATAGGCAGCGCTGGGAAATACCACAGAGAAACACACACAGTTATTAGTGGCAAGAGCTTCCCTGCGTAAAGCGTCGCTGTTGCTGTCAACCAGAACACAATATGACCCGAATACAAGACCGTCTTCAACCACTCTGGGCCCTGCTGCTAGGCAATGGCTGTTCGTTAAGGCATTTATCCACTGTAGTAGCAAATGGACCATGCCATTAAAAAAAAAAAAAAAAATAGAACACGAGTTGCAATGTAACAACCTCTTCCATGTAATCACAATGTCTTGCACACGCAGTCTCCTGCCAGTTACGGTCATCTACCTCTTGAGGCGTATGTTGCTATTTCTCAGCCATATAAGTGTTGGCATCATGTACTTTAGCTTGCTTTTTTTTTTT
>VZTL01026986.1:0-23097 GCA_013400535.1 Scopus umbretta | reverse complement strand
GGGTTTTTCTAATCAACACTATGTTGTAAGTTTCACTGAAAATAAATTATATATTTTACTACATCTCTTCATAACCTGGTTCAACCTTTTGGATTTCAGCTACCAATGTACAGAACAGATTAAAAAATAAGCAAGCACCAATCTCTAAAATAATCTTTATACAGGCCACCTGACTCACAAACATCTCGTATCCTCAGAATGCAAAATCAGGTCAACAGTGAATTACGTTTTAACCTATTAGCATCCAACACACCTAATAACACACATGGTATCAAATGAGCCTACAACCATATGTGTAGATCTGAAGTTAAAACAGCCTCTCATACATTAAGCATGCTTAACGGCTTCCTAGTAGGAACAAAGGTGAGGCAAAATCAACCAGAGAGGCAAATACCAAATTGTAAGCTTGAAACCTCCAGAATATGACATATTAGAAAATAAACTACAGCAGTATTTGATAAGCTACTTGGCTGAGTCAACAGATGAATCATTGTGGAAAATATCCAGGTCACATGCAGATAAGTTGACATGCTTCCCATCTATAATGTACTAGTTCTCTGATGTAAGGCTTTATATTTATTATACTAGTGACAAATAATTATTGCATATGACTAGTTATATGGGGTATTACAGAGTTCAAGTTAAAAAAAAAAAAGAACACCTTCATCTTAGCAATTTTCTTGGGAAAAACTGCTGAATCATTTTGGTGAAGACAATGTGACGAGCAGTAACACAGAATGCAGAGCTGAAGCCTCCAAAATTCCAGATGGGAGTATGCATCATGAACTGAAAAGATGCTCTGCAGCATCAGGATGGGTCAGAGGACCAGTCCACGCTGGCAAGAAAATAACATGCTTTTGGAAAATCAAAGTGTGAAAGCAGATATGGACCAGGGCTGATTGCTTCTGGGATTTTCTTGAAAGACTTTCTCAATCTCAGCCACTTCCTCACCAGAGTATGTGCCTGGTAGAGTTAACAGGCAAGGAAAACACTTCTCCCATCCATCATACACCAAGTGTCATTAAAAAAGGAAGCCAATTCATTTTAGAAGCCATTCTAACCTAATCTCAGATTACTTATATCAAAATGGCTTAACTGAACCATATTGTTATTATATGGCAAAATTAAGCACATGTGAATGTTTTATTTAACAAAAACTCAGACCTTTAACACTTCAATTATTCTTTTGCCATTTTAGAGTTAGTGTTACATTTTCCGCACTTGTAATTTATTTCCTTACAGGAATCATAAATCCCGAAAATCATTTTTACATTCAACATACTGAAATGTGCTTTCATCTATAGCTATTCTGCCATACAGGCATCTCATTCCAGGTTATAATCAGTTAGAAGAAAAGCAAAATTCTGGTATCGTTAAAGCTATAGATGTTCCTTCATACCTTACTAGATAGAAGTTAGCACAGGAACTTTTTCCTCCTAATCTTCCATCTATGTCCCTCTCTTCAAAAGAGGCTTCACTGAGCAAAACCAAGAGCATCATTGAAAACTTTTACCTCAGATCACATGCCAAGCACTTTGGGGTATATTTGATCTATGGTCTCTGCAGTAGTATTCCAGTTAAGGACTCTGCATAGGGTAGGAAAATATTTCATGAATATTTGGACACCTATTTTAGTTACACTGTTCATAACTCTCTTTTTTTTTTCCATCAATAAATTAGCACCGACTTTGCTAAAAGAAACGCTAATAAAAGGAGTATTTCTTTGTTTACAAAGACCAATATTTCAAGAAAGTGCTTCCCAAATCTTTCTTAAGTTTTGTTTGTAAAATTCAGCACCTGCAGTATGTACTGCATCAGTCCCATTCCACTAATGCTCACTGAGCGAGTTCTAAAACTAGTTAATACAGTATTGAATGGCAAATGCTGCCAGCTAACCTACAGGCTATGTTAATTTAGTTACTTAAATTATGAACTACCCTTATATAATGCACTGGGTGCTACTTAATCTGCTATCCCACGCGAGATCCTCAGTCTGTTTCTGCCTAAAACGGTCAGAGCCTCAACACCACATTTCTAAAACTCGGTCAAAGCAGAGCTCTACAGCTGACTCCGGAGGAAAGGAGGAACATGAAAGAAATGTGGCCAGGTCAACCAAAGGAGTAACAAACTACTTATCTAAACATCTTTAGTGTTGACAGTAGTTCAAGGCTATCTTAAACACAATTTGAAAAATGCAGGAAAAGAAAGAGAAGAAAAGAAAACTATTAAGTTGAAAAAACAAAGGAAAGCAGTAACAACATCCTCAGGTCTAGTAATTTTAGATGTTACTGAACATCAACAGTCACACTAGGAATAGAGTTGAAGTGTTTCTGTTCCAAGAGCCAGTGAAATTAAAGAAGAATTGAAATTAAAGAAGGATCACAAGAAAGATGGTGCCTCTTTGGGCAGTTCTAGGTCAGCTTAATGAGTGACAGCAGTAACTACCCAGGCTCTCCAATGTGTTACTGGATTATTAAAAGCCAAAAAAAAATCTAGATTAGAGATGCATCACCTTGCTCTAGATGAACACAAGTGATTTAACCAATGATAATTTAAATGGCATGCAGATTTTAATTCTAAATATTTTCATTCATTTAATCCAAGTAAATATTTCAATTTGCACAGTTACATAAGTCACCATAACATTAAAAAAACCCACCCTATATTACATGCTGACATTAGGACATTTTCATCAAAAAAACTTGTAAACCCTTGAGTACTAAAATAGTTTTTTCTAGATCAAAGCATCAGACAGTTTAATATTTTAATAAAAAGCAAAATAACAAGGTTATTAAGAAACACATGTGAACTGAAGGAGCCTCTTTATGGATGCTGCTATTCTAAACTATTATTCTACCAGCTTTACCTCATTATTCTACCAATACTAACTCCAGTACAGGTGTGAAAGCTTTTAGATGAGCCAACTGCCACCTCTTTTTTTTCATACCCAATGTGCAATACTCAGCGCTCTGCCAAAATCAGCCTGTTCTTACAGGCCTTTGTTTCAATAAAACCAAGAGACACTTGAAGATGCTTTCAAAGCATTTATCTGGTGGTTAGCCACTGTACGTCTCAGAAGGTACAAGTGCAGTGTACTTCTCAGGGGAACACACAACAGGGACTATTTACATTGATATTTTAAATTGCTTGTTAAGGGGAAAAAGAACTTTAGACAGATAATCTGGTTTTGGCTGCCAGAGATTTGCTATACAGCAAATCAAATTTGCTCTTTTACGGCTATAAAAAAGTATAGTTAATAAATTGTTGCAAGTTAAGAAAGACCATAGTTACTGATTCTTGGGCATTTACTTTGACCCCAAAGTCCAAGAGAAAAATGTACATTTATATATAGGTTTATGTCTAAAATTCACATAACACCTGCAAACAGCAAAAGAGATGCCTTATTTTATGCATCAAATCTGGTGACAGATTAATAGGAAAAGAGATAATATTAACCAAATATTCAAAATAAGTTGGTATTGTCAAAACTGTGATTGTATTCTCAAGTGTGTTTTCACTTCCAGAAAGTTACAATATACATATTAACATGTCACAAAATATTTTGCATGTACAGAGCCAGAAAGTTGTTAATAGCTAATGCTCAATGCTCACAAAGGTGAAAATTTGCTCTTTACCATATATATCAAAATGCCTGAAAATTACATCAAAGAATGGGAATTATTTGAAATGTAGACAGCTGACTGTTGGGGTGGGGGAGGCTTGCAACTCTGATATCAATATCAGATCATGCTAAACATCCCATTCCCTCTTCGCATGCACTGGCACTATGCAAACTGTGGCACCAGACAAGGTTCTTCAGGTTGTATTCTGTACATACACCCAGGTGAAAGGTTAGTCTTGAATACTTTTGGTTTAACTTGGTCATTTAACATTTAACCTACAGCCGTCCAAAGAATGCTTCCTTTGAGTTCTGAAGGCTTTAGACTGAGCCATTAGATAACTAGCACATGGTTTACATTAAATTTTTCTCACACCTTCTACAGATGTACTAAAAATTGCCAGAACATACCCATACATACTATTGCAACTGTGGCTCTAAATACACCTCCGAATCAAACTTTGTTAAAGTTGATATTAACTGGATGCATTAAATAAGAATAAGGTACATTTTAGAGTATTGATTACATCTCTGTAAACTAGTGCTAAGTTTGCTGGATTCTAGATATGTTAGTTGTGAAAACGTGTTGTTAAGATACCTCTACAAAGTTATATTATCTACCTCTGAAATTCTCCGTGGAGGAGTACTCTCTTCCTCTGTGAAGGCCAATTCACAAGTTATGGAGAATAATTTTTAAAGGATAGCATTTTTTCTATATAAAAAATAATCATCTGCAAGTGAAGCTGAACAAAGACCTAGCGAGTTTTAAGAGTTTCTGATACTCCATTAAGATCACTACAGACATAAAAATGGTCTGACAAATACTAATGTTCTAAAAGGGACTGCATTTAAATTGATTTTAAGTCAAAATAATAAATGGCTTTTCTTATACATTCTAGGAAAGCTCCTGGTGCATCACTGCTTGCTGTACTGCCGTACTGCCGATCATCTTACCCTGCTGTGCCTGGGAACATTTTGATAACAGCAACGGCCATGCACCTAGGCTGCAGATGGCCAGGGCATGGCTGCTGTTTCTGTGCTGCTGTACTGGACAGACTGGAACTCCAGTGTGAACTCCAGTCGAAGGTACTGTGACCTGTGGATGAGTCCACGCGGGAGCAGGACACTCCAAAGTGTCTATGGCCATGAATAAGTCCACACCAGAGCAGCTACACCCTGAAGCACCTGTGGCCATGGTTATGTCTGTGCCACAGCAGGTATACCTCTGAAGGGATTGTGGCCCAAGGATAAGTCCGTGCTGGAAAAGGTGCACCTTGAAGCATCTGTGGTTGTATATAAGTCCATACTGCAGCAGGTACACCTTGAAGCATCAGCGGCTGTGCATGAAGTCATGCTGGAGCACCTCAAAATATGTGGCCATGGATAAGCCCATGACAGAGCAGGTACACCCCTGGAGGGACTGCACCCATGGGTAAGGGCATATTTGAGCAGGTTTACTTCTGAAGGGACTGTGACTGTGGGTAAGTCCACGCTGGAGCAGGTATATCTCTGAAGGCACTGTGGCCCATGGAGAAGGCCATGCTGGAACATGTGCACCTCAAAGTGACTTTGTCTGTGGATAAGTCTATGTTGCAGCAGGTATACCCCTGGAGAGACTGTGGCTCATAGATATGGCTCATAGATAGGTTTTGGATTTGTGCTGGAAACAGCATTGGTAATACAGGGATGTTTTAGTTCCTGCTGAGCAGTGCTTATGCAGAGTCAAGGCCTTCTCTGCTTCTCACAACACCCCACCAGTGAGCAGGCTGGGGGGGCACAAGAATTTGGGAGGGAACACAGCTGGGACAGCTGACCCCAACTGACCAGAGGGATATTCCATACCGTATGATGTCATGCTCAGCATACAAAACTGGGGGAAGAAGAAGGAAGAGAGGGACTTTTGGAGTGAATGCCATTTGTCTTCCCAAGTAACCGCTATGTGTGATGGAGCCCTGCTTTCCTGGAGATGGTGGAACACCTGCCTGCTGATGGGAAGTAGTGAAATAATTCCTTGTTTTGCTTTGCCTGCACACATGGCCTTTGCTTTACCTATTAAAGTGTCTTTATCTCAACCCATGAGTTCTCTCACTTTTGCCTTTCCAATTCTCTCCCCCATCCCACCTTGAGGGAGGGAGCAAGCAGCTGTGTGGTGCTTACTTGCTGTCTGGGGATAAACCACAACAGAGTGCATTATGTGATCCTGGGTAGGAAATAGTACATTCTTTGAATCTGAAAAAAATGAATCCCTGCTTAAAGGTGGTTGGAATACAGTATTACAACACTATGAAAAAAAGTATTCATTTTTGGTTTATGTGCTTTTCTCCTCAAAATTATGGTAATGCCAGGTTCTGTTCCGAAATTACGGAATTTATCTAGACAATATACAATTACAAAAACAAAAGCAGAAGAGAGGAAAGAAAGTACCAAATCCTGTAACTTTCCAATTTCTTTCATCCAGAAAAGTTTTTGCTATTTGTCTAGACTTTTATGATTCTTGTCAATGCAGTTTCTGAGCTTCTTACATATATTAATGGATTTGTTCTCCCCAAATAGCTCTGAGACAGAAATATAAACTGCTGCTTTATGGAGAATATGAATAATGCTTCCTTCACCCAAAATCACACAAAAATGTTTCGGGCAACACTGGAAACTGAACCTACATTCAGATACGCACATCTCATTTATGAAGTCAGTTTTCCTTCCTGGTAAGGATGGATGTGACATAGCTCATGTAATAAAGAATACTCTACATGCATAAAGTCTCAGCAATAGCGAAGGAGTAGCCCCAAAAGGGATCTAATCCACACCCAGTCAGGCACTAACATCACCAGTGGAACTGGAAACAAATTCCCTGAAACTTCATCTATGATATTGGAAAAGCATTTACAAAATGACTACATTGCAGTATAATTTGACAAGAAAAACCCTAAGGGATATATACAGCAAGAAATATATTTCACTTCCATTTGAAATAGAGAATTAGCCCAAAAGAAGGAAAGCAGATGGAAAGGGCAGCCATCTTTGCATGTCCCATCAAATATAGCTTCTGCTGTTGAAAACTTGGGAAATTAAGAGAAGATGAGCCCAGAAGACAATGTATCCTGGAACTATGCCACATATTTTTTTCTGCTGGCTAGCTCACTTGAAATGCTTATCCTCCTGAACTTAAGAAGTTCTAATAGCAACAAAAATGTTCAGGAATGAAAATGTGCTTGTATTATTGCCTTTGTGAACTGCAGCAATGCCTGCTTTTGAGAAATATCCTTTTAACCTTGAAAAGGATTGATGTCTTTATGCAGTGATGTATGGGGGTATCTGCTCAGTAGTTATGAGCAATCACTTCACCTTGCAGGTTATATCTATCAGTAGAGATCTATGCCGTTGCAGGAACTAGTTAATCACTGCATAGCATGGGCATTGGCTGGATTTATAACCACAGCTCTAATAGTGCAGTTGAATCCAGTTTTAATGTTTGGGGAAATTGTGGCACAACTGTGACAAAATTAGAAATTCAAGAAAAAAAAACAAAACACAAAGATGAGGTTCATTTATGGAATTCTGATGCCATATCAAATTTTGTTATGTGCAATTTTAATCCAAATAACACTTAAAACCCACTACTGTAAGACTAAAAGTTAAACACCTGACAAACCCTATTATACACATGACTCAGATGTAAAAGAACAGACTAACTTTCCATCCAGCAATGCCCTAGGTTACTTAAAAATGTCATTTTGACTCCTTTTTAGCACTTCTTACTTTTGTATGCAACCTAATAATCAGCTATTCAGGACAGCAAGGATGTAGCTCAAGGAGTGGGTTGCACTAAAAGTACAGACGTCACTAGCAATGAAAAAAGCAATGGAAATTATATTAGTGCCCTAAAATGTCACAGAGTAACATATTTTTTAACCTTTATTCAGAACATCAAATATTTAAGTCCTCAAGTCCTCAAGTTTTTCAGCTAACAATCTGGGAAATGTTCTTATGAAATGAAAACCATTAAGACCAACAACAGCAAAAACACAAAACCAAAACAACACCCACAAAATAACACTCCAACACCCACCTCACATTTTCTGTAACATCAACAGACAGGGTTAAACCATGTTCAGTTCCTCAGATACTGATATAGTAATTCCCTCCTCCTCTACCCCCAGTACAAAATTCAGTCTATGCATTGAGTTGCCTTTGCCCTCTATTCTTTACTGATTTATTCAGCAGGCTTAAAGCCTCCTGTCACACTTCAGGAGGGGCTGTCACGTATTCAGACTTTCCTGGTCATATCTTCTTTTCCCACTTGGACATTTCTACTTCATATACTACACTGTGGTGGGCTGACCCTGGCTGGATCCCAGGTGCCCACCAAAGCCACTCTATCACTTCCCTCCTCAGCTGGACAGAGGAGAAAAAAAAAAATATAACAGAAGGTTTATGGGTCGAGATAAGGACAGAACGAGATCACTCACCAATTACCATCATGAACTAAACAGACTCAATTTGAGGAAATTAGTTTATTAACAATCAAGTCTGAGTAGGATAATGAGAAATAAACCTAAATCTTAAAAACACCTTCCCCCCATCCCTCCCTTTATGCTGGGCTTAACTTTACTCCTGATTTCTCGACTTCGCCCCCCTCAGTGGCGCAGGGGGATGGGCAATGGGGGCTGTGGTCAGTTCATCACACGTTATCTCTGCTGCTCCTTCCTCCTCAGTGGGAGGACTCCTCACACTCTTCCTCTGCTCCAGCATGGGGCCCGTCCCACAGGGGACAGTCCTCCACAAACTTCTCTAATATGAGTCCTTCCCACAGGCTGCAGTTCTTCATGAACTGCTCCAGCATGGGTTCCCTGCAGGGTCACAAGTCCTGCCAGCAAACCTGCTCCAGCGTGGGCTCCTCTCTTCACAGGGCCACAGGGCCTGTCAGGAGCCTGCTACAGCACATGCTTCCCATAGGGTCACAGCCTCCTTCAGGCATCCACCTGCTCTGGTGTGGGATCCTCCATGGGCTGCAGGTGGGTATCTGCTCCACCATTAACCTCCATGGGCTGCAGGGGGAAAGCCTGGCTCACCACAGTCTTCACCACAGGCTGCAGGAGAATCTCTGCTCTGGCATCTGGAGCACCTCCTCCCTCTCCTTCACTGACCTTGGTGTCTGCAGGGCTGTTCCTCTCCTTCTCTGTCCGGCTGCAGTTGCACCAGGATTTTTTTCCCCCTTCTTAAATATGTTATCCCAGAGGTGCTACCACTGTCAGTGATGGGCTTGGCCTTGGCCAGCGGTGAGTCCGTCTTGGAGCCAGCTGGCATTGGCTCTATCAGACATGGGGGAAGCTTCTAGCAGTTTCTCAGAGAATCCACCCCTCTAGCCTCCCCAATACCAAAACCTTGTCACTCAACCCCAATGCAACAGGTCTGGTGCATCTGAAACATGACAGCACCACTGTGCATCATAAAAATATGTATGTGTACACATTTCCAACCAAGAAAAATCTTGAAGAACAAGATGCCATTGTAGGGAATTAGGAATGGCTCAAGATTTTTCTTGCCAGAAAGTGCCATATTTACAGAGCAGCATATTACATTTGATCTCAAAATAACACCAGCAGAGATTTGAGCCATTCTTATCAAACAGTTCTTCAACTGAGTGAAGTTTGAGATAGTGAAGACTATTGTGTAACCCTCTACCTAGATGGCCTTCGCAGAGGAGCACAGGCACAGCAGGGTAAGTGGAAGGGACAGGATGGAAAGACTGGATGCAACAAAGCCAATTCAGTATTGCTCAAGAGTAGTCTGTGTCCATAGGTATGCATTTGTCTGTCTCTACTTTGTGTATGATCCTCTCTGTTGTGAAAGAAGTAATAACTCTGCAAGCCTAAGGAAGATCAGTCAAACAATAAGGGAAAGACAATCACTTTTCCCTGCTATAGATGGCACCATCAGCTTTAAAGAAAGCAATATTTTTGTCATTATTTCTGCAGAATCCCAACTTTCTTCTGACTTGCTGTACAGTCAGCAATTGCCTTAATGTCAGGGCTCGAAGACTAGTAGAGAAGCTGTGGAGCTGTTGAAAATACATAAGCCAGAGACAGGGACCAAATGAATGAGCCCTATGTATAACGCATGAGATTTGACAGATCTGTAGTCGCTGCTGCTAAATGATTCACAGCCCTAAGAGAACCAAGCTGACAACTTCAGGAATCCTTCAGAGAAACACTACTTTTGTCAGCCAAATCAAAAGAATTTCTAAAGCCTTCCAAAAGAAAATGAGCAGACTTCCTCAAGACCAAGCAATAGTAAGAGCAACATGAGTGGCACTTCAGGATCAGAGAAGCAAAAAGAAATTAAGATGTAAAACTTTAAACATGATAGATTTAAAACAACTTCTCAGCAGTTAAATAGAGGGCAATAATAAACACAAACAGGAAAACATAAATAAAAAAAACTCCATCCTTATGGCTCTTTGGGTATAGGCATAATAAAACTGAGATGACAGAGCTGTTACTCTGTGCTGATGAGAAATGCAGTCATGTATGTTAAAACAACAGTCAAAATGCCATCACTTAAAAATGTGTCACAGGCAAGGTTCCTCAGCAACCAGTTTTCTAATCCACTCTACTGAAAGAAGCTTCTCCGAGTGCAGCAATGCATGACATCTCCTAAATTTCTGGTTAACAGGACAACTTTGTTATCACAGGCAGTATTTGCTTACACATAAGGGTAAGGGCTGTACATGTAGAAAGCACATGGTTCTACAGATATCTGCTTTTGAAGGGTTCTTGCAATCACTTGTCATCTCAGGGTGGAAAGGATCACTAATAGACTTGCCAGAAAAAAAAAAAAAAGTAAAAAAAAGAAAAAAAAAAGTCTTTCACTCCAGGTATAAATAATGTTAGCTTACCCTAAAACAGAATATAAACATACAAGAGTCCCAGCTCTTCTTGTGTTTAGAAATGCACATGCAAATATGAATGCCTTTGAAATCCAGATTGCCTCTTCTTCCTGCAGCATCACAAACAGAAACCAAGCCTTAATTCAGCATTGGATTTCATGCATTTATATATGCATCATTTATATTCCCTGCTCCTGGGAATCAATATCTCACTGCTTCGGCTAGCCAAACATCCAAGCCACTTCTCAGTGTAACCTTCCTGCCACAATTCAGCTGACAAGTGCACAGCTGCATTCAAATTTAAGGGACTTCCTAGATAAACACTTGCTCAAAGACCTATGAAGAGACCTGAGGAAATTATAGTAATTATAGTCAAAGCAACCACTTCTACCCATCTACAAATTTAAGTAGCACAGTTTAACATTTTCATTAAAAAGGAGAAAATGAGGTAAGTAAACAGAATAACGAGAATTAATTCCTAAAGTATAACTAAAGCCATAAAATTTCAGAGTCTTCCCCTCCAGGGAAGCAACTGTTCAGCCAGCTGGTTGCTTTCCCTTCACTCCAGTAGCCACCACTCACAGTCTGAGGCTTAAGTCTTCTAGATAGCAAGGCCTGATTTAGGCTGCACTGATCTGCTTGTGCTAATTGTCTCAGCCGGCTGCCTATCAGTCTGCAAGCCATGCCTCATGCTGCCTTTCCCATCAGCAGCTTCCACTAGCCATGCCTCACATCCAAAGCTCCTCTAATTCTTTTCTTTGCCAACAATTATTTTGCTGTTTGAGATCTTAGAAACACATTTACTGTGTTGAGAAAGAAACAGTCTCTCAAGCTCACCAGAAATCTCAGCAACATCTTGCATCTCATGCGGTCCAGAAGAAACGGACGGTCCCCTGTGTCTTTCTTCGCTCTTTTCTAGACTGTTTCTTTTCCATGGTTAGATGAGTAACCTACAATTTTTATTTTCCTTTTTATTAGAAATGCATCTTAAACATGCCACCAGTTCTTGAGCAATCACATTTCAGGTCTGTTCATCCTTTCTTTGTGTCTCCTTCTCTCCACCAGATACACGTCAACAAACTGTATCATCCAGCACCACTTCCCTTCCATTTCCTGGGGAGGGTCCAAGACAGGGATTTTTGCTTTTTGCTTCATCAGCTTGGCCCCAGGTCTTTCAGCCATTGCTCTCAAAACATTTTTCCTTCCTTTTATTACCTGGGGTTTTCACATGAAGGAGACCAATGCACTGCAGAGCAAACATCTGGTTCAACAACCCATATACATTTGCACTCACACCGATTCCTGAGTATGTTTTCTAAAACAAAAAGATAATTTTCATTAGGTATGGACTGACTAATCCCTACCTGTCCCATACTGCCTTTGGAGTTATCCTCTTTCACCCACTAAATCTGTATTTTTCAGATTTGTCAAAATAAAAAAGTTGTACAAAAGTGTCTTCAAGGCTTCAGGTGACTAGTTTGGTATGATGACTGGTTAAAACACTAACATCTGTTTCTGTCACTGTTATGCTCATTCCTGCTTTATGGAGGTGGAGGAAACAGAAATATATTTCTTTAAAGTCCTATTGCAAAAGGCAATCAAGAAAATTTGTGAAAGATAAAGCAGCAGTACTGCCACAAACAGTAAAAATATTTAAGATTGGTATAAGGTGTTGTTTTTAATAAAATTCCCGCTCAGCATTAGAAAAAAGCAACTATTTCTGTGAACTTTTAAATCTGTCATACAGCAGCATGTCCCAGGTATCATGTGAATTGGCTAGCAAGATTTCTAATTGAGCAAATCATGTATCAACTAGCAACATGCTTGCAAGGCAAAAGTTAATATATAGACTTATTTTAAGTTGCTGAAACAGGGCAATGGGATGGAGTAAAGAACAAAGGAACAGAAGCCAAAAGCAGAAAGTTAAGCTAAAAAGAAGGATTTGAGGGGGAAAACAAGGGTAAGATCATTTTTACCGACACTGCTAGAAGAAAGCAAGCCTGCTTTAGCAGTTGTTGACCCTGTGATGATATGGAAGAGCCTGTTTGGTAAACAGTATTTGATATTTACCAGCAGACTCTCAAAGGGAAAATCTCCATGGTATTTGAATCTCCTTTTGCTTTTCCTAAACTTGTCAGTGAAGAAAGATATCTCACGCTTTTAGCCACCATCAACACAAAAAGATAAAATTGAATCGATCTAACTCATTCCTAGTGAATGCAATCTTGAGAACAAATGTTCCTTCTCTCCCATACACAGACATATATCCCTGGTGACAGCCATACAAAAAAAAATTGAGCATACTTAGGTGAGTAAGAACAAATTGTTCAGTAAGCAAAAAGTCATCTAATGTGCAAAATTGCCTTGTCTGAATCACATATAAAAGTCATTTAAAAAAGTAACTACCTACGTAAGATATGTTTAAGTCTCCACATTTAAGTACATACAGGAGTGCTAGCTGATTTTCTATGTACATATTTATCTCTGCATGTAGAATTCTTTTCAGAGTTTTCTTTTCATACAGGACTACTGTAGAGTTGTATCTTGTACACTGAAGTTATGACTAATACAAGATACCAATTTAATAAGCTGAAAAAGACATAGCAAGTCTGTTTTTATTCTACAACAGTTCAGTATTTGTTACAGATAAAGGCACATAAAGGAATAAGTGAATATATTTATTTGCTAACATTGCTGGGGAAAAAAGATGTTGACTTAAAGAATAAAATCACTACTAGTGGTCATTCCTTTTCTTAGCCAATGCCAGATTTTCATAACCCTTATTACTGCACAAAGCCTAGGAAGCAACCCTATTCCTAAAATCATTTATTCCAAATAGAAAAGTGTTCCAATACAGCCAAATCTCATAAAAATGGAAAATTTAAAATCACAAATTTGAGATGTACATTTTTCAATAAAATAATCTGATATCTTAAAAGACTTTTTTTTTTTTTCATGTATTGCCATAAGCATTCATCTTGTTGCAAAAATGCAAGACAAAATAAGGTCTGTTTCATGTTTCCCCAGCTGGAAAATTAAAAGCAAAATGCAAGCACATATCTGTGAAAGGTTAATATGTGTTTCACATTTTCTAGTTGGATTTAAGACAAATTCTATGCACAAAGCTCTGTCTCCCAGCTTATTCATTCTTTACTTCCATATTTAAGCCAATTTCCTTGGTCTTACTGATTAAGTCCTGTCCAGTTTCCTAAGGCAGTTATCTGTAACTGGGGGGCTGGATTCTTCCTTCTGTGTACACTTCCTAACCAATAGGTGAAGTAAGAACCAAGTAGTAGTAACTCATTAGGTGAGTTACTCCCATGCCTTATGGAAATGTGTTAGAAGAAACTTATAAATTATGTTCCCACATAAATTAATGCATATCATCTTAGTTTTAATGCTTCTCAGCTAAAACCGAGAAACACAAACATGGACCCTGGATTTTGGTGCAACACAGTTCCAGTGTTCCTACAAGACTAAATGTTCCTCACAGCTCCCTAGAAGGATTTAATCTGAGAGGCATGCATATTTACCACACAATTCTAGAATTAGGCATTTTAAAACATTACAGCCACAAATATTTCTGCTTCTTAGTGGCTGGAGTATTTCTTTTACCAAATACCTCGGTGACTAAATCACTTGTTCAAGAAAGGACTATGCAATGTAGCCTCTTCAGCCTGAGGAGGTTGAAATATATATATTTCCCCGCAGAAAGAACATCCTTGGCATACACAGGCTGTCTGGTCTGAGATAATTTACCTTCCCGTCGAAGCTGTGCCACTTAGTAACCTGTGATTCATGATTTACTGGACCAGAAAGAGGACTGACTCGTTGCATGAGTATGACCCTCTCCTCTGGGGATAAAGATATGCTTTTGGGAGAAGACCTTAACCCCTTCACCCAGACTATCTGCAGAATCTAATGCAACTGAATGAACATACGGTCTGCTATCAACAAATACTTGACCTTACTTAGGCCTGTACGAGGCCAAGAGCTAGCTAAGCTTGACCTTACCAGTCAAAATATAAGCTGAGTCTGTGATACTACAGCTAATAATACAGTTACAAGAAAGAAAAAATGCAGGAAGTGATTCATAAGGTGATACTGCCCAGTGAGCATTAAATGCAAAAGAATCCTCACTAGTCTCATTCTCGTTCAAAAACCACAGTGCTTGTGGTTGATTGACCCCAGCCGGCAGGTAACACTCCCCCAGTCACTCACTCACCCCCCCCAGCAGGACAGCGGAGAGAACTGGAAGGGCAAAAAGTGAGTAAACTCATGGGTCAAGATAAAGACAGTTTAATAAGTGATGAAAAAGAAAGAAAAAAAAAGCAATTGCTCACTACCAACAGACTGATGCCCAGCCAGTCACCAAGCAACAGCTACCTTGGGAAAAATCTCCCCACAGTTTTTATTGCTAAGAGTGACATTATATGTTATGGGACATCCCTTTAGCCAGTTTGGGTCAGCTGTCCCGGCTGTGTCCTCTCCCAGCCTCTTGCCTACCCCCAACCTACCTTGCTGAGGGGGCAAAGTGAGAAACAGAGAAAACCTCAATGCTGTGCAAGGACTGTTCAGCAATGGCTAAAACATCAGTGTGTTACCAACACTGTTTTGGTCACCAGTCTAAAACACAGCACTGTATGGGCTGCTATGAAGAAAACTAGCCAAATTTTCGAACCCCAGCCAAACCCAGTACATGCTAAATCAGCTCAGACCTCTTTCACGCTCCTCTTGATCTCCGTGCCCCTACATTTGTCTTCTTTCATAGAACCGGATGCATAAAAAAGCAGAACTACCTTAGGACCTTCAGCTCATGAAACTGACTTTTGTCTCCCACTCGGGAAGACTTGGATGTTCAGAGGCTGGCTTGAGATACTGCATCAAGCTGCTATAAATCAGGATTTCCTTTTATTAAAACTGTTGTCATTCAGCCAGTACCCATGGGAGCACAGGGATGCTATGAGATTAAAAATATTAACATGTGGAATTGCTGAGGGCATATTAGCACAACTGTTGCTATCGCTGCAGCCCACTGAGGGCAAATGAACTTAATTCTTCACTTTCTGTATGCCTACAAATAGCTCATATTTAAAAAGATACACTATATCTAAACAGCAGATTAATATGTTATAGGGAGACTACCCATTATGGTAGGAACAACAAGGAAAGATCTCATTCTGAACTAAATCAATACCTACACCAAAAATTGGTCTTTATCTCCAAACTTTGAGAGAATTTACAGTTGGAGGCAAATACTACACCTTCCAACATCTGACTTATTTGTAACAAGCACCAAGATCTTGGTAGCTAGAGCTCTACAGCTGCAAAACGTTACACCGTAATTGCATGATTACAAAATGATCGACAACAGTTGCCACTTAACAGTGATATAAAGCTGTTAGTGCAGGCTGCAGACCAAATGCTCACCCAGTTCAGTTCCTTTAATGGCATTTTGGCACTGCACCCAGACTGACATCTGGTCTGGCTGGTGCTTTGTAGCACATAAGGAAGCCTTGAGTGGGACCAGCCCAACTTGAGCAGGAGACAGCCCTCCTCCATAGGGGAAGGAGGAGAGCACATTGACACACTTATGCATTTCAGTTGACCTCTGCTTGCTCTACCAGTTCTGTGGAGGTTTTACCACCTGACAGAAAGTCACCCCAGCCTGTGACACACAATTATTTATAGTGGTAGCTTACCATGGCAGCAGCCAGCCACGGGCAAGCGTGACACAGATCTGTTGTTTGTTTGCCAGCCCTGGGCAAGTTAGGGCTGGATTAGGCCTACAAGTGTTCTCTGACTCCATAAATAATAAGCTCATTTTCAGCTCTTGCCAAACAAAAGAACCAGGAAGACTGAAATTAACATTAATTCTGGCACGCATCTGCAGAAGGGACTTGTCCTTTCAACTTAGCAAGCTTGCCTGTCTTTTATGGAAGACATTACATGGCTTGCATCCCATGTAATGCTACTCTCCTATTCAAGCCAATTTGAATTTTTCAAGTAGCATTTCCTCCTACATGCTACCATGTATTTCACGATATATTGAGGATGTTCCCATCATTCATTGTGTAATGTCATCAGTAAAACCAAATTTTTCTAGGCAAACAATTGCTGTCTATATCGTAGTACATATTGATTAAATACATGATTTAGAAAAATAAATGGGCAATGAAACAATAAATAGCTCTTTTCTAGGATGAGATCTTTTCAATAGGCAATATTATTCTATCTTCATTTAACTTAGTTACAAATCTCCAAGAAAAAAATTTGCAATTTTACTTGATTAGTATATCCTATCATATGTTAATGAAGACATTTTTTTTGTTCATTACTTATGGGATGCAACTATGGATATAAAGATGATGCACAAACCCTCTGGGATGTGATACGCTCCTAGCTGAGTGAAGTTTGATTGAAAGATATTGCCTTTTTCAGATTACAGGAGCCAGACTTGGCTTTCCTGAGCACAGGAAAGCTACATGCTACTGTCTAGAACCACCCCCCTGTCCCTCTTTGGTTGCATTTGCATACCAGGTCCCAGTTCTCTCCTGTGTTGTACTCTTTACAAAGTGAATACCACATGTGGCATACAGGAGGAGAGGATATAAATCCAGTCATGACAGCGCCCAGCTTGCAGAGGCGTTTGTGAGGAGAGCAGGTAGTTCCTTTTATACTTCTCGCCCTGAAGCATGACACACAGCTAACTGTGCAGCCACCATGCCTAGGGCCTGACTCTCCACTCCATTTCACGTGTCATGATTGTGCAATGGAAATCAATGAAGTTACACAGCCAGAAAATTGGTGAAACAGAGACTGTCCCTCACGCCCTGAAGGGGCTTCAGTTCACTGGTGGGAGAAACAGTCCTTGTAAATACATTTGTCAATCTGGCTCCATTTATGTCAATCAAAAATATTGCTTTTGATTTCAAGGGAGTCTAGTCACATTTGTGTCCTGTTCAGAAAGTGCCGTGGAAACTCTTCAAGAGAAAGGTCATTTAATCAGGTAGAGGTTAAAAACCTATTTTTAAACAAAGTTAGCAACATTCTTTAAATTTGAAGACAAAAAAGTACGCAAATGTTCTAACGCAAAACAGCAGGTTTCTGATCAATAAATTTTTTAAATGGCTACTATTAATCCTCTACATCTGACAGAAATAAGGAGAAGATCCTCAATAGATATAAATCTAGGTCTGACAATTTACACAAGGTAAATTTTAAGTTGTGTGCAAATTTGGACAATCCCTTTTGAAAAAATTCATTAATTCACATCAAACAGAAGATACCGTGCAGCGAACTGCAGTTTACCAGCAGAGCGGGACATGCTTAACAAAATGATGGCTAGTGACTCACACAGTGAACTTCACTTATAGTTCCACCAAACAATCACTACTCATGTCTGTTAAATAAAGGAGAGGTTAATAATGTGATACAGCCTAGGCAAGATGGTAACCTATTCCTCCAGTTAAAGTTGTTTTCATGTTTTTCACACCTATAAAACCAAAAAGTTAATAAACTGTGGACTAATTTTTTCATACAAAACAGGAAATGCCATATAAGATTAATTAAAAAATCGACCATAAACATCAGTTTTTGCCATCTTGCCTTAAAATAGAGAAGATCATGTGACATTATCAGGTATGTAAGCTCAACCTAGGCGCTCAGTTAACTGAGGAAGACAGTATAGGAGTAATATTAAAAATACACTGTGTGTTTCACCCTGAAAAAAAAAAAAACTTTAAATAATTTTCAACAAAAATAAAAACTAAAAAAGAGAGGTGGATGTAGAATGAGATTAAGTTTTGGGTTATGAAAGGGTATAAGAAAATAGACAATAGGTAGAGCACACACTGCTTTTTTTTTTATAGTGAATAAAGGAAAGAACTAACAACAAAACTACAGTGTTTTCCACGAAGTCATTATTTCAGATTCTTCCTAACAGAAGAATCAGTCCTGCTAAAAGAAAGATAGGGGGTTTTTTTATCTTCTGGGAAAAAACTGTTATGATAGTATCATAACTCTTTTAAGTATGGAAATACGCTAATTAGGATGTGTGCTAAATATGCCAAAAAGCTTTCTGTGATTTCTGAAAATAATTATTGCAGTAGCACAGAGAGTTTTAAATGAATCTGGGTACTACAGCATTCTGTTTTTGAAGTAATAGGAATCCTTTTATGTCAAAACATAAAGCTTTGATTAGGCCCCATTCTACCTTTACAAAGTATTAGTGTATGCTTTTTCTGTGTCTTGAACAAGATTTTAAATTTATGAGTATATAGAACATTGTGTGTGGTTTGGGTTTGGTTTTGGTTTTTGTTGTGGTTTTTTTGTTTGTTTGGGGTTTTTTTGGGTTTTGGTTTTTTGGTGGTTTTTTTGTGTTTTTGGTTTTGTTTTTTTTTTTTACACTCACCTCATTTGAAGATGTTATCTAAAAAGATCTCTCCTGGCTGAAATCATCAGAATATAATTTCTCAAAGGTGCCTGAGGTTGGGAACATTACTTCAGTGGAAACTGACTGTTTGGACACCTGCCTGCCAAATTTTCTTCCCCTATTAGCTATGTCCAACCTGAAGGAAAGTTAGACCTAAGATAAAAATCTTGACAAATTAAAATGGCTTCTGAATGGGAAGTTAATCTTTTTTTTAAGTGTATATATATTTTGCAAGAGCCCAACACATTGCAGAAATTACCAGAAACAAACATTTAACAGCTATAATCATTAACCACAGCGATTTGTTTACACTTTTCAGGAGGACAGAGCATCTGCTGAGCTGTACAAGTAGTTTACAGCAAGCGTGCTGAAAATACACCAGAGTGCAATACACTCAGAGAGAAGCCACTTACACAAATTAGCACGTATTACTGCTAGATTTTCTTTCCATGTGCGATGCCAGTCTGCAGGGCAGCATACATTCGTTGGGGTACTAAATGCCCTCTGCTTCCCCTGACTTGAACAGCAGTGGCACATGGCCCATGTCCTGAAGGAGAGTTCAGTGCAGGTCTGAGTGCCTAGTGAATTGCTGGCTTCATCTAACAAAGCACAGCGCTTCACATTCCGTTTCTAGATGCATCATGGTGATGCATAGACCTTGCCAAAGGGAGGATTATATAGCAACGCTCTTTACAGTTAAAGAAACTTAGCTGAAAATATCAGTCTTCTAGAAAATTGGGTTCCTATTTCCTTGTGATTCTTCCACTAACTGATTTAACTAAAAATAACAAGAGTTTTACTAAAAATAAGGTGTTACTAAATCAGATATAGTGTGGTTCTTTAAATACATCTCAATGCATCTCTCTCTATTCAGTTTCACCAATGAAAGAATACATTTTGATTAATTTTAAGAAATACGGTTACATGAGACAGCTTTTCACCTCTGTCCCACAGGAAGGATTACAAACAGGTTGTGGCTGAGCTTGCACGGTAACCTCTACCCTCATGCACCACCCCAGAGAACTGTTCATCATTAAAACCACTGCCCTCCTTTGAGCATTAAGGGAGATCAGGGCTAGCATGCCACAGGCAGTCTTCTCCTGTGATCATTGAACTCGAAATGTTTTGGTCAGACATGAAAGAGAGGAAATGGATGAAAACCAGCCTGATCTCCTCAGCATCCATAGCGAGACCAAGAAGCTGCATGCCATCAGCGCACAGGCTGGACTACAGTATGGATGCTGTCATGAAACTGCACAGTTGCTGGCGCAGTCTCAACCTGATTTTTTGATGCTGTCCATCAACAGTGTCTGGAAAAGAGAAAACAGAGATGAGGCAACTTGGTTAAATCATATTTCCCTTCACAGTTTGTCAGGGCAAAGAGGAAAGTCCACTTTCACTCTTGATGCTATCCTATTAACTGAGAGGGTAACAGGTTGCATGGGATTCAGTGTCAGTTTTGACAAGGCAGAAGGATTCAAATTTCACTTCATTGTAATTGAGCACAGGTTGACTTGTTAGGAATGCTGAAAAAGTACCGATGACCTGAGGAAGTCCATTGTTTGTGCTAGGAAATGCACCCTTGTCAAAGCTGGGACTTTTTCATGGATGCACCGATTCCAGTCAAGTTTTTGGGAATAGGATCGCTCTGCACTGGCCCTGCACTCACATGAAAGAAAACCACATTAAAAACTAAACTTTCTGATACAATTCACAGAATTTCTGAAAGCTCTTCGCCACTGTGGAACAAAACCAAATTTAAAACCTGTGAAAATGTTCAGAACATGGAGTATCATCAATCTGCCCAACACTTTAGACTCTGTGCAATGGTTTCAGCTTTTGGAAATGTATATGCATCCTGGGTTCCTTCCACTACGTTGAATAATTGTTTCATTTCAAAGATTTTCACAGAACATTCCTCTTAATTTCCTTTGAAACAAAACATTTCTTTTCAAAACACTGATTAACACTCCTTTTAAACAAGAAAACACCACTCTACCGTGAAGCAATCCAGTGTTTTACTCAGACAAAAGACTGCTTGAGTATAATGATGCCACCACAACAAATGGTAGGCAGGCAATATCATCACCTGAGCACCAGCACTGTAGTAAGGACCGTGCTACACTGCAGTGAGGAGATTGGGTTGCAGAAGATGATTTCATGAACTGAAGTTTTGAATGCTTACTGGATTGGAAATTCTATGGTGATGTTTCCAAGAGTGAACACACTTTATTCATGTGCTGTTACAAGCATTTTTATATTCCCTCACTCCCCATGCATCCTCACAATTAGTTATCACTTGCACCAACCTAGGAACATGGTCTGGTGCTGGCTCAGCGGGAATTAGTCTTGATTGTCTGATTCTAGATCACCTATGTTAGCTTTTCCTTAAAGGCTTCCACTTAGACCCTGCTGCTTTATAGTTCAGCTTAGATCCTGCTGGTTTATAATTCAGATATAGCACACAGAAGGGTATGCTTTTACTTCAAGATACTTTGTGTAGAACCATACTTAAAACCAGCATTGACTTTTACTGAAATAATTCACATTGTAAGTTTTAGTCCGAGTGAAAAAGAACATGTTTCTACAGTACTGAAATACAGAATCTTTTTCTATGCTGAGAAAAGAAGTGTTGTTCCGCAATAAAGACTTAGTATTTAAATGTTCAGGGTTTTTTTTTTCCTCAGTGTAAGTGTAGAGTATATCCCTTTCCTGATCAGTATACATTGGTGTATTTTGTACAATTTAAGTCTTATTCAAGCCCTCTGCACAGAAATTGATGTTACCCAACAGTAAAAAGTAAGAATCCATCACTTGGAGAATGGAGGTCTTTGCTCAAGTTCTTTTTACAGGTACTAGACACTGGTACCTAGTTTCAAGGATCGCCTTCACTAAAGGGGGTTAGGAGCTGTGAAAAAAATCAGTGGGCTATTATCACATTTCATCTTGTGTTCTTCACAGCACTTCAGCCAATCCATTTTAGAACCTAAATATTTTGACCCACAGCATACTGCAGGTCAGCTCAACATGTACCAAGGTCTGCAAAAGAAAGGTACTGGCTCTGCCTCTGCTGGTCCACACAGGCACAGCTGGGCCTCAAAGCTGAGCTACAGCTGGCCTCGGGAACCCCGTGCTGCATCTCTCTGTGCTTCTAGTGCCATCTAATTCTCTGCCAAGAAAAAGCCAGTTGAGGGAAATCTAAATGCCTTCTGCTATTTCTGGCACAGAGAAGGACTGCAAGGCATTGTTGCATCCATCTGCATTTCCAGCACTGAACAGCATGTTGTTTATTCCATGTCAAGCATCAGATTTCTCTATATGAAAGGCAGAAATGCATGCATAGCCACAGATGCTCTTCTAGATTAGGGAAAGTAAAACAGAACCACAATAAAAACTCCAAGAGGAAACGTGCTGGGTCACGTCTTTTACACTTGTCTACAATGAGCTGGTCACAGAGTGGCTGCATGTCTGCTGACAGCAGGATAATTACCATGGAAAATTTTATAAAAATAAAGATGCGAAACAACAATTACAGTAACACTGATAAATCCTTACCTATACATTATCCCTGTGGAGCACTGAGGTACTTGATGGAGGCACTGCCACTGCCAGAAAGACTTTCTACCTGAAATAAAGCATGAATTAATAGAATTCACAAGATGTGATGCAAATATCAAGGTGTGTCTAGCACTGACATTGCTTTTGCTAACTCATGTAACTTCATCAAATTTATGACTGCATTTCCACCCCCAGTAATTGCGGAGTGACTGGGTGGTATCTGCTTCTCAATTTTATAGCATTCACATATTTTGCAAAAAGCTTATTTTCCAAAATCCTGAACTTCTACCCAAAGCATCAATATAGGGGCATTTACATTAACTTAGTCTTCCTAGTTTCCAGTTAGTAGATCCTGCTCTACAGGTTCAAAATTAAACATTTGATGTCTATTCTAGTCTTCTGCCTAGGAAACCAGAAATAAATCATTGGAGACTTTAGGTACCCAATATCCTACTTGAATCCGAAGGAGCTGATATTTAACGTCTCTACACTTCTAGATATCATATACATGCAATGCATGCTTTGTGCTTGTGTTTATATACACACAGAATATATGTATGCAGTAACTCAAAGAGTCTGATACCGTAAAAGCCGGTT
>VZTL01026984.1:4731-18980 GCA_013400535.1 Scopus umbretta | reverse complement strand
GAATTTCATTAACTGTTTAGTATAGATAAAAGATAAGTATACATAGAAAAGGAAATGCAATTTTTTAAGAAAGAGTTTATGCAAACATGCTTTATTTGCCAAAAGATAGCAAATAAACTTTATTAAATGTAACTAATTGTTCTACACTTTGTTTTTAATATATATTTCATATTCTATAGTTCTATCATAAAAGCTGGGATGGATTCAAATCACCAGGTACAGAGCTGAGTCAGGACTGATGCTCTGGTATTTCTCCTGGCCCTTTCCCAATGTATCAGAGAATGGAGGGTGCAGGAAAGCAATTCCCAAGTAATACAAGGGACCTACATTCAGCAGTTTCGCATGTCGACCTCTTTCACAGTGGGAAATGAGAGTTCATTGTACCTCAAAGAATCAAACCTTTTGTTAATGCAGAGTGCAGTTTGGTTTATATCAACTGTCAATAAAATAGGGAAAAAAATGTTGTGGAGGAAGTTTTAACATGGAACATGTACAGGTAGCTGCATAGCCCATAGGAAGACTACTGTAGCGGAAGATTGGTTTGGTTTCTGGAAGCTGAAAAAATCTTGGTTTATCTCTGTTTCTTTCTCCCTTACATATATTACTTACCTGATCTCGTAGTGAAATAAGGGCACAAGTGTTGTCTGTGGTCTAGTTAGAGAGACCTTCAGATGTATTAATGGTGGCTGGGATAAAAACTCATTAACCTTTTGCTGTTCTTTAAAAGTCAGTCTCAAACTCGTCTTCCCTCAAATGGGTTGGCACACAATGGAGAACACTCCTTTTTTTCCTTCAGCTTTCCTATCAGCTTGGCTCTTAATAAGCCAAACCATGGAAGCTTTTGTCATTTAAAAGAAGAGACATGTCCCAGGCAGAAAGAGTTCCATATTTTCCCTCTAATTAATGCTATTTAATTTCTCCTGCCATTGTAACAGAGTGATCCCAGCTTGATGCTGCGTTCATTTGATGCTGTCAATTATTGTGCTACTCATGACAAAACAGTGTGGTTCATTTCCTTAAATGTCTACCAAGTCATCCCACAGAAGTCAGCTAATGCAGACAGAAAGGAAGGCAGAAGATTAAAAGACATAGTGGCCTAGGATGCTTATTGCTCATTGCCTCCTACCTGCTTTTTAATATCCCCTATATTGTGCATATCAAGGGTTCTGTGGTCCCTAGCTCCCTTGCTTGTTGGTTTCCCTACACCTTTCCTGCTGAGTACCCTTTCCATGCATCCAGCTGTAATCTGCCCTCAGTGAGAACATTCATCAGTTTAGCATTTTAATTACATTAAATACAACTTATGTAGCAGATAAAGCAGGCAACTCATTTGCAAAAAACTTGCAGGGTTCAAGAGGAGTGAAATCAGACTAGATTAGACTTAGCACAGATTTCTGAAGGTTCTTTAAATCCAGCTGCCACACTGGATCAAACAATAAAGGGCTCGTCTGCCCGAGGGCAGCTACAGAGGAATGGGAGACAAGCTGAGCAAGGGAGCATTCTTCTTCCAGGACTTAGAGTAGAGAAGGACTGGGAATGACTGCAAAAGACATCTGAGAGAGACAGGGACTTTCTTTGTGGGTTCTCTAAGAAGTGAATTAGAGCAAGAGGAAGGGCCACAGGCTTCTGGCATGGTGTAAAATGTAGGACCATGTGTCTGATGTGCTCTGTCTCTGCCTCAGGGATTTAACAAAGAAACTGGGCCCCTGAGGCACTCTTGTGCCCCAGAATAATGCAGCTTCCCGGCGCTGTACACATAAACGTAGAGGAACTGTGCAGGATGTAGCACTTGCTGAACTTCTAGTGTCAAATGGCAGAGCAAATATAATTTTTAAGCAGGAGAAGAGAAGCATAACTGGATTTCTAAGGGTTATGGAGCAAAAGCCACATCTCGAATATGGCTTTTCCCTAAACATCTGTAAAGTGCCACCTAACTTTGCAATGCCCTATTGATGTTTTGTAATAGCAAGATGTGTATTATTTCGTTTAGCTAACTTTCTGTTCTGCATCGTTTTCAAAGGTAAGCTTGACAGTGGGATTTTGGGGAAGTAGGTAACTCAGCTGGGCTAGAATATCAGTGGTTTTAGTAGCACTGTGATGTTACATGAACAATCTGCCACCAGCTGTGGCTAAATATAGCAGTATTAATTCACGTGCACGAATAGATCTTTGCCAAGCCCCGGTGATCTCAGGGACATGCATTTAGGAGCCAGAAAGGTCCCCGCATGTCTCCACCTAGAGATGGGGCATTTTATTTACTGTGCAACACTAAGTAAGCCCTTCTTAGCCCTCTGGCATATTGTTTAACTAGAGCGGTGTTGCGCTGGGGTTATGTGACTGGATGCTGTTTAGGCAAACATTTCTTCTTCCTGCTGTCTCATTGTCATGGTTACGCAGCAATGTGGTGTGCTCTCGACTTCCTTGAAACAGGCCCCCATCCTTTTGCATTCAGATGCAGCAAAGAAATGTGGCACTTACATGCTTAAATACTTGACTGTGCTGCAGCGGGAGCATCAGAAATGCCTTAGCATTGAATGGTTTATCCGCTAACTCAGCTCTGTGACCCTCCTTATCATTCAGCAATCTAGACAAGAAGAGCAGGAGCATAGAAACTGATGAACAATTTCAGTCAAAGGACCAAATCAAAGCTTATTGAAATAAAAGGGAATTTTTGCATTGGCTTTATTAGCTTGACATAGTAATAGTTCTTTTTTATCTTTCTTAATTGCAGCCTATTACAGCAGGAAAATGCATTTTAAATTGGTTTTGGATCAAAAAAAGTGAAACCCTGAAAGTGAATGAGATTTTGAAAATGGAATTTTTTTCTGTGAGGAAAGAGCTTGTTACAGAATGAGTTTCACTGAAGTTTCATATCATATTTTGATATGTCATGTTTTGTTAAATATAAACTGAAAGGTTTCATTAAATTAAATGTTTAAAATTAATGCTTGACATCAGTTTGGTATGAGAATATGACTCTGATGTTGAAGGCTTTCCTCTCTTTTCATTCAGAACACACTAACACTAAGTGAAAAGCTCACAATGAACAGTTTAGCCGGCCAATTTGGCTTCATTTCCTGGCTACAGAATATCTGTGAACAGTTATGATTTCCTCCATCATTCCATTAGTCAAAATTACTTAAAATTTGTTTTAGGTTTTTGCTCTAAATTGGATTAAATTGACTAAAGCTTTTAGAATTGCATCTTGTCAGTCCTGATCAATTCATGTGAAACTGAAAATGTTTCCTCTTTTTTTAGAAAGGAACACTGGAAGGAGTTGCAGGTTATTTTTATTGTTTATTATTAAGATGCAGTTGTTAATCTGGTACGTAACTATTAGCTTGCTTGAGTTACAATGCTACCTTTTTTTGACTGTGATTGATTGGATAAGTTTCAGAGTAGTATGTTTTTCACTGATTGCCTTAATGGGGAATTTTTTGCAGTAGGAGTAATTATCTATGATGAACTCAAGTTTTGTTTAGTTAATATCCTTGAGTCAACTTTTTTTTTACATGCCAGTAAAAGTTTGACAGTAAAATATATCCCTGTGCAACATAACCTCTGTAAAATATATGCATCAGTCAAGTTTATACCAAGGCAGATGGAACTTAAGTGGCACATACGACCACGCTTTTCACATCATCTAAGTGTCTCAATGACTTTAGAATCAAGTCTATAGTATTGGTGCAGGTCTTCTGAACTTCTCTTACCAAAGAGGGAAATGCAAGACAGGCACAAATGAATTCATGTGAATGGATTTTTAAAATCTTTTTGTTTGGGCACCATTCTAGTTTTCTTCCTTAGCCTTTATAGAGACCTCCTTGAAAGTAGTCACCCAAATACAAAAAGTTTGCCTCAGTTGGATTGCCACAGAAAATTCTTAGGTTTCTGTTTGAGACCGTCATTTTAGCAAAGGTATACATGACTTTTTCATAAATGCATGAAAAGACATCACTAAAATAGCATGCTGAAAGGCAACCTAAGTTCCCTGCTGAAGTGTTTAACTTCCATTTGAAGGTGCACAGCCACAGAATTTATATACTTAGCTTCTGTGTAATTTCGAGGAATGTATTGCATTAGAATTGCTAAGATACTGTGCTATAAAGCTGGAATTATGTTCCCTGTTGATTTCATTCACATACATCAGCATTTTAAATTAAAAAGAATTTAAATTATCTCCTCAAGAGTTTAAACTTCTGGAGGTTGCTTATAGAGGCAAGTCTGTTCATAGCTGCCTGACTACTCCTACTTGAGATCTGCAGGCTACTTTCTGTGCATCTCCCATTAGCACCATCCTTTAGTGTGATATCTATGATACTCCACACAGTGAAAGGAATACTGGTGCCTGCTCTACATTAGCGTTAGGGTTAGCGCCAATAGGTATTGCAATGGCACCCAGAGCAGGTCCTGGGACATACAAAAAGAGCTCTTTCCAGGTCACCTTTCTCTAGCAACATGAAGATTTTTTTAAGATGTGTGAAGAGGTCAGTTTAGCTTCTTCCACATTAGACACATATGGTTTTTGAGAAACATAAGCATTATGAGCCATTAGTCATTAGCCATAGCGAGACATTAGCATTTGCCAGTCCCTCCTCGAAAAAAGGGAAAAAACATACATGCAAGTGGTGTGAAAGAATATACTCAAGTGAAGTAAGTTGCTGGCAGTCATCACCTCCACTGCAGGCGGAGTGCTGCAGTACCAGCAAATGTCAGCATGAATGTCAGTCAGAAAATTACAAGCAGCAGTGGGTTTTTTGAAGAGGACGTCTGGCAAAGCCAGAAAGGACGGAGACCTGCTTGTCTTATTCCCTTTTCTTCTGATTACATTTCCCTTGATAATTGCAGCACCTCAAATGACCATTTACTTCTGTGGCATATCTTTAAAATAATTTATGTAGTTAATAGAACAGTACTACTCTTACTTTTAATACTGGTTCATACCATTGTTGCTTCATGCTTAAGTAATTTGGTGTACAGCACATTAAATTTTGTTAACATTCTGCTGATACAGTGCCTTATATTCATAGTTCGGTTTGGAAAGTAGCATATGGAAAATGGTCCCTTAGCCTTACTCTCAGTCAGAGGTGCGGTGACAGCTAGTGAGAACAGCTTTTCATTTAACCTAATGAGTAGCTTCTCTTTGCTTGCTGCACATAAGAAAGCTATCTGGGTTGGATTGCTCCAGGATATCCCAGAGCAATAGTGTGAATGTTGCTTAGAGTCTGTCAAAAGTAACTAAGGGAAAGACAGGATAACTGTCAGTAGGCTTTAATTTACTGTTTTGGTATCTCCACTGGAAAAAAATGCAAAACTTTGCAAATGGAAACAGATTGAGATACACTGAGTGCTTAGACCCTCTATGAAGAAGCTGGCCCAAGCAGACAGAACATTTCAACCATGATTCCTGGGAGTGGCAAGTGATACAAGCTTTTTAGATGATTGGCCAGATACACTTCAGGCTTTTTAGGGGAAAATTTCTCAGACATTTCAGAAAATTGAATCTTTGTGGGATTTCAAGTCAAGAACCACAGAAAAAAAAGGCATTGAAAATTACTCTTTCATTTTTAAAATAGAAGTTGTCATCCTCAGGCCTTTGTATAGACTGCACCTTCTGTGACTCTTCCTTTGATCCCCAAGGCCCATATTGCCCCTACCATGGATGCTGAACTAGAATGTCTGTCCTCTCTTCTATGTATCAGCTCTTGATGGTCATCAACTTGGATTTTGGACCTTGTGCCTTTTACTTCTCTCAGGAACCCCACAGTGTCCTATTTTTTTGAATATGGTCAGAAGAATAGGTAACCCCAAGGAAAAATAAGCACATCAGCCTTGGTAATTGCTGATGGGATTAGAGGTTTTACATCACACGGCTAAGCTACCTCCTATTTGCGCAAGCTTAAAGGTATGTGCATTGGGAAATAACATTGAACAGCTGGCACCCTCTGAACTCATATCCTATCGCAATAACGTGCTCATAAGCACATGCAAATAGTCTAATCCCAGCCTATAGGGTATCCACTTTACTTGCCTTGAAAATATATCTGAACTGGGTTACCCATTCCACTTCCCTTCAGAGTCTGACCAGTGAGGAATAAAGTGACTCTTCTTGATCTCAGCAATAGAAACAAAATATAAGAAAAAGGTGGATGTTAATACAGTGGTGCAGAGAGGCCTGTGTTCTCCACTCGCATGTGAAACTCAATGCAGCACAAATTTCCAGTTCCTCTCTGGTTTCCCTCTACCTTCTGTGTCCCTCCCTCAGAAAAACATCCTACTCTAGAGGAATCAGACTTCCTTGATTTTTATCAACAGCAGCCGCTAGCCTGTTTGTCAAAGCCAGTTCACAGGCTGTCTGGAGTCAGGGGGTAGAATTTTAGAAGTTAGTTATTAAAGTATGTGGTGTCTTTTAAGAACCTTTAAGTGTTTACTGAAGTGGTTTATTTTGAGCCATTCTTTCTCCCTGATGACTTTCTCCCTGCTTCTCATCAACTTAAACCAAGAGTAAACTTCCCAATAGTCAAATCAAGCTCTAGTTTTCATAATTCATTATACAGCAACTCCACTTCCATCAGACCCTTTACATGACTCTGCTTTCAAGCTATAACAACTTAACCAGTGTTTGTAACCAGAAATAACTGCATGTTCAAATATAAACACCATTTGAGTTTGCTTCTCTGTACATGTAAGCAAAGAGCTATTAGAAAATAGAAGAGATCAGATATGATCACAAGCCGCTATGGCCATGAATCGAACCAAAAAATACCTTTGCCCTCTCCATGCTGAACACAAGGCAAATACAAATCTTGAGGCTGAGGTCTGTCTTTTAGCCTAAAAAAACCAACCAACCAACCAAACAAACAAACAAAAAAAACAAACCAAAAAAAATCCCCTCTTGTATGTTTGCATGCATGAATTGTATGACAGAATGGAGAATGGACAGAGAAACATCTTTGCCTTGCATGAAAAGTCAGCACTTAAATAAATTCATGAACATGAGACTGATGTGAAGAATGATAGTAATGAAAATGTGGGTCCTCCAGTAACTAGACTAGTGCTTTTAGGAGGAACAAAAATAGGAATTTCCTATATATGTGATGCACAGATTAAATATGCAATTAAATGTTCAATTAAAATAACTGAATTTTCTTTTAAAAGCCTTCTGATAAACAAGTTTTGACCATTTTCCAGTGCTTCTGCATAGTTAAAGCACCATGAGATGACATGCCATTTTCAGGAAGCAAGCAGATAGCTTCTTGGTAAAGGCAGATTTGTGTGAATGTCAAACTGCTCGAGTGATTTATGGAAACCAACAGATTTTCTGGGTAGATGTTGCGGCAGTAGCAAAGGATCTCCCTGTCTCTTCCCCTTCCTAATACTCCTCTTCTTCTGATAAAACCCATATGATTAAGAAGATAGAGGTATTTGTGCCAAAGAGGTGACCAAAGGCAGCCAGTGGGTGATTTAGGACTATGAAACAAGAGATGCAGCTGCCTAACCAAAGAAAAAAGTAATGAAAACAACATTAAATGAGAGGAGAATGAGGACTTTTGTCATGAAAACAGTGGTCCTGTTCAGTGCATGAGTACTAGCAAGAGGTTCTGAGAACACGTGCTTTGTAACCTCTTTGGGAAAGCACTGAGAAGATTGTGTTATAATGCAACCTACTAAATGCTTCTACAGGGAATTCTTTGGCATGTGAATCGACCATATGCATGGACTATGCTGCAGAGAACACAGGTAGACTTGTAGTTGGTGAAAGAAGATGCAAAGGAAATTTTCTAAATTTCTTTGATAGGACTGATAAATGGAAGACTAAAGCCAAAAGGGAATATGAAATAATGGGGGCAGTTTTGAGGTTATTTTTGTTTTGTTAAGTCTTGAGCAAGATGCAAGACCATCTGTGTCTGTAAAAAAAACTCAAAGGTCAGGACTGAGAGAGGGAAGACTGAGTAACTGATGGAAGAGTAATGGTCAAGTTCAGTTTATCAAAAGAGCTGCTTGGTTTAGAAGAGATGGATAAGACTAGGAAATCAGACCACAGCACGAACTCTCAGGTAGCTACAAAAACATTTTCAAAGTAGCTACCTAAATGTGGATTAAAGAAGCAAACATTAAGGCCAGTCTATGATGGCCTTGTTGCTGAGGCCACTGTCATTTTATGTGATTACATCAATGTTATCCAGTCTGAACACAAAGAACAAATAAGATCAACCCAATGTGAGGAGAATGGTAACAGCATCTGGCAGGCAGCTGCCGCAGCTCAGTAGACGACTCTGTGGCACGTCCAGTGAGGAGGCCACAGTCATCTGGCCCAGCACTGCTGCCCTGGGAACAACTGTTTCAAGGCTTGATAAGAGTGGGAGGTGACTCAGAATTAGGATTCTATTTTTTCTCTCTTTTTTAAAGAAAAGTGACAGTTGACTGTTGTTGGTGCAGAGGCAAATCTGGCGTGTGATAAGATGACAGACCGTCTGGCTGAGGGGCAGAGGGAGGCACAGAGAGAGGAGAAGGGTCAGCAGAGTTGGTGGTAAAATCATAGGTGGTGGAAGAGATGTTGCAGAGACAGAAAGATGCTGGTCACCAGCAGAAAATGTGTGGGATTTGCAGGAGGAAAAGATAGAAAACTCTTGGTGGTAGGTGGCTGCAAGTGGTCAGCAGCCTAGGGAGGGGGTCAGAAAAGTTGGCAATTGGACACTGACTGATGGGTATGTACGCTGACGGGGCATGAGCACAGTGAATTTTAGATATATAGATGTAATTTGATCCAGACTTTCTAAAAGAGAATTGAAGTTCCAGGCCACAGTGAGGAAAAATGAAATGATAAACCCATGGGATTTAAAAAAATGAGAGGAAATGCAAATTTTAGATACCAACACAGATGAAATTTGTCAGAAAGAAGAAAATGGAATGGTAGACCAAAAAAAAAAAGAAGGGAAGATGGAGAGCAGAATACAAGAAATAAAACTGTGGATAACATCTGCCTTCTAACTGTTGCTGCAAATTTATCTACTCCCGAATGTGTGTGAAACTTTCACTGCCCCTTCCCTATTTTGGGGGGGACTGCCTTGTTTTTTAGGTTAAACACATACAATTAATTTGTCTGCTGTAGACTTGTTCACGACAGACAAATATAATATAACATACTATCTTCCATTAAAAAATTGCAGGCTTGGGTCAGCTGCCATGTAACTCATTCAGTTTCATTCCCTCCCAAGGGTTCCATCTATCCCCACAAAATAAATTCATGCGTACTAAGTTAGGGTTTTTTCATGACTAGGCGCTATCCCTGTTCCCTGGAAACTTGCAGTTGTTATTTGTCTTTGTGAACCTCCCCTTTGAAAATGCCAAATCCTTTAAATTAATGCTTGGGAGGGTCATATTTTGCATTTCAGTTGTTGAAAAGACCTTGCATTTATTCAACAATATAAAGCTCCCTGAGGATCAGCGACCACAGTTTATTATCTAGAAGTGTGCTGTGCTTTCTGTAATTTGGGGGTTGACTACTCACACAATCATAGCTACCAACATTCAAAACTTACAGTATTTTTTTTCATTCTTTTGTTACTGCTTTTTTCATCATAAAATACAGCTTTTGTTTTATATGGCTAGATCCTGCTCTCAGTGAAGTATTTGTCTTCCCTGTACAGAACTGATCCCTGGTTGGCTGAAGTAAAGTCTTCAAGAAGTTTTGGAAGGTTAATTTTTGGTCACCAGCCAATTTTCTTTGATTCATTATCAGCTACAAGGCATTTGAATTATCATGTGCTAATTGCATTCAGCTGTCCCTTTCAGCGGGAGTAGCTTCATCGTAGGAAAGCTAGCATAGTTTTAGAGAGAGCATCAGTATCTTCAGCTGTCCTTAATACCAGTTTTATTTTAAAATTTTATTTCATTAAATCAAACACACTTTCTAGAAGCAAACTGAGATTCTTGGAAAGAAGCACACAACTTTACTAGGCAGATAGCAATTCCAAGCAGGAAAATGAAAATAACTATGAGTAAAGGGAAATTGAGTTAATATGCTAAGTCCAGGGATTCTTGTTCCTTGGTCCAGTAGTGCACAGCTTGCTCACTTGCCCCTGTGTACTTCATTGCGATTGCATGGAAAAATTGAATACTGTAAGAGCAAGGCCTTGTTTTTTAGAGTGAGACCTAGTACAAAGAAGATGCCCAGGGTTGTCAGCTCCCCGGTTTTCTCTGATTTATACCTACGAGCCGCTGAACTAACTCCTTTGCCGTTGCCATTGTGTGTAACCTTTGGCAACTTCTGCCTCAGCTCCTCCTGCATAAAATGCAGAAACATGAAACGTAGAATTATTACGGTCATAGTGGCTGTGTGAATAGTTAAGGTAGATAAGTAGTCAGCTCAATGTAGTTGCACAATTCTGTACCACCGTTTTAACCGCAGCCTCCAGGTCTGCATGTACTTACACCGTCATTATTACCATCTGAGTTTCCCAGAGTACTTTCCACATGCTTCGTAAAACAGAGGGATGGTATTTGTTGCCCTCAGATACAGATGGGAGTCTTAACTGCATGCTTATTTCTCCCTCTCCAGTGTTTTATAAAAAGCCTGTCGATTGATAAAATGTTACAGTTGGAGGAAAACGAACTTAATTTTCTGGGATTCCTCTGCCTTGGGGGCGGGGCTAGTGTTTGCATTTAGCTCAGCCTAGACGGGAAAAGACTATCAGTCTATTCCTTTATGTCTCCGGTCCACTTCACATTCTGGTGTCACAGCCTAAGACAGCTTGCACTGTTTGGGTTTGTAACATTGCACTAACATGTTTTCAAGTTTAAAAAAGAATTCAGTGTTCAGCAAAAATTTTAAATGAAAATCCTTTCTTTTCACATTAGATTTAGTAAATCCCTTCCCTTTCAAAAATGAGAAATCAGGGCCTAAACTATTCTGACAGCATTTCTAAGTTTTTCACTTTCGAAGCTTTTTGTGCTTTATAAATCTAATTAACTGTAATAAGAAAATAATAGGACATAATGTTTGTTTTACAAGGTGATTGATCTCTTGGCAGCCTGGCAGACTCTTTTATTGATTGGTTGGTGGATAATGTCAGAGTGGATATGTCCTGGAGGAGAATAGCTGACACCTAAATCCATGCGTGACAGATTACCATCTGGGTTGGAAGACAGGTTTCTTCGTGAAATTGCAAAGATAACAGGTGAAAATGGAGAAAGTGACATGAGGGAAATGTGTTGAAACCTGCCTCAACCTTTCCATGCTCTAAGAACATTTACACAAAGCTCTCTATTTTGTGTGCAGCCTGTTTTCAGGATGAGGGAGATTAAATTTTAATTACACTCATTCCTGTCTGCCCAGTCGAGTTTTAATTCTCTTAATTAGGAAACTGCCTTGCCCCGCAACCTAGCCATGAAGCTAATTAAACAGAGAACCTTCATTTGCTACTTAGTGGAACTTCACTTCAGTAACGATTATCATACATTACAGTTAATTAGCACTGTGGGAGGGAAAATAAGGATGTCGCTGAAGTGCAAAACTCAAATTAGAGGTGCTGTAATGTACACCTTATTTCATTTTATAGCTATCTGATGCAGGGAAGTCACACACTACCCTACCTGCCTTGGTTTCACATTTGTTAAAGGAGAATTAATTAAACTTATCTCTCTTGCAGAAACGTTGTGTAGGTTTAATGTAATGAAGCTGTTAAGATGCTGGCCTTTGAAATCCTCAGGTAGAAGGCACTGCCTAAATAGAATTATTCCTCCCCAAAACATGCAAACATGTTAGAGGCAGTGAACTATGCAGTCACAGGTAGAGTGGTGGAACAGCACATGTACTTCATAAAGTAAAGACGGCCGTACAGTTGTACACATATTCACAAAGTCTTCCAGGGCAAAACACTACCAGCATGGAACATGCTGCTGTATCAAACCATTCAGAAGCCCAGACCACAAAGTAAAATCAACTGTAATTTGACTTAAAAAATGTTGAGAGAAAATGGCTTTGATTTCATCATGCCTTTTCAATTATAATAACCCACGTTAAAGTATTGGTCCTGAAAATATCAAGTGATAATTACCAATACCCCGTTATGCAGATGAAGAAAGCAGAGGATTGTTACAACTCGCCCAAACTGCTAGATAAACCCATTATAAAACTGGAACTAGGACTTCTAACTCCCTGTAAACTACCAGACAACGGCTGGCTTGATGTTTTCTGGAGGGAACAGCAGAACCTGAGTTCTACTTTGGTTTAGATTTTCTCACAGTGGTACTGAATCCAGTGAGTCTGAGGATATTAAATTATCTTTGTACCTTAATAAAATAGCCCTGGTGTGCATTATTTAAGGCACTGTGGAGAATGTTATTTAGAGCATTGCAAGTGTAGCCTCATAGGTTATGCTTACATTAATCCTGAGTTACTCAATGTATTTCAAGTTATATTGCAAAGTGACAGGCAAACAATTAAAATAATTGCAATCTGAGCATTGGTGGCTTTGGTAATATTTGTAATGTGGAGCAACATGTAGAACAACATGTGTTTTTTGTGCAAGCCTGTGCTGACTGACATTCTGTCTAAGGAAGGTAGTCTGTTGGGTTGTGCCCTGGGCTTGGATTCAAGTGTGGATAAGTTGGTTGGTTTTTCTGTGCCGCTACTTCCCCACCTTTGATATAGGGTTAAAAAGTTTTGTGGCTGCTTTATAAAGTACTTTGTGGTCTGCATGCATCAGGGAACTAATACCTGCATCAACAAGACAACACTAGTTATAAGGTTTAGGGGACAGTGGTGATTTGTAGAAGCATGAGAAAAGAGAAGGAAAGAAAAGCAAAGGAAAATTATGAAAGCAGGGAATAAGAAGAACTAGCAGACTAACCCACTTTGCAGTAAATATGCCTCTACTGACATCCACTGTGTGCTGGCAATGGCATTATTAATCCTAACATGCTGTCATTAATAAAAACAAGAAGGGTATGAAGTTTCCGTAATCATTTTGGTTTGATCTGGGAGTATATTATTTTCCTGGAACTAGGTAGCATTTTAAAACTGCAAAGGATTAGACAGACACAATCAGTTCAAATATTTGTCCAGCCATTGAAAGGAAAAGCCTCACTTCCGCCTGTGATGAGGCTTTGGAAATCTCCGTATCCATCATTGTTCAACAGCTAAGTGAAGATTGCACGTTGATTACCCTTTCAGTTGCCTTTAAGCAGCTTATGTGAAATGTTAAATTCTAAGTTGCCTAAAATCCCTACTTTTTAATTTGTTCTCTGACTGGTATGCAGCAAGGCAAATCTTTGTGAGTTTATATGCACGCATGCCCACTCACGTGCGCACATGCATCCTGGTCAGAACCAGGTCCTTCCAGATATGAATTACGCTGAGCAGAGCTTAAAAATGTACAAGTGGAACAGGAGCAGTCATTCCCATTAATCTTCATAAGGACATGAACAGAAAAATAACAGACTGCTTGTTTTATCTAGTCAAATTCTGGCTATGCAACTTCTCACAAAGCATCTGAGTTTCTGTTCCTTTCTTGAAAGCTGAAATGTTTTATTTAAAGCTGATTCTACTGCCTCCCTCATATTTTGAGATCCTCAGGAAATTTAGGATAATCACTTCTTTCAGAAATATTTTATTTTATTTATTCCTCCTTCATTCTTCTGAAATTATTACCCCTTCCATTCTTCTGAAATTAGCTTTGGAGTGTCCAAAAGAATATGGAGAGCTTTGCAAAATAACTGCAAAGAAAGGGCATTTTAGAAGACTACTTCGATCTGTGTACCGAAACTGTGACTTACTTACTGGCAAATGCCACAAGGCTCTAGGGTTGCATAAGCCGATCCAGAGAGTAGTCGTGCTTGACTTCACCACAGTGTCTGTCTTGCTGGCAGGCCTTTGCTTATAGGATTTGCTGCAAGCCTGGACTTAAGATTTAGCAATGCACGCAGAGATAACAGCGAGTCACAGAAGCTGTAGTGGAACTACTCCACTATTTGTGAATAGCAAGATGATCCAGGAGTTCTTTCTGGGTTCAGACAGGCCCATAGTTCTTGTGATCGTGTTGCTGAGTTCCATCTCCAGACTAATATTTATGATTGTTTTTGTCCGCAAAACATTACAACTTTGAAGAAGGTTTTAGCTACCTTTGTGCAAATCGTATGTTTGCTTTTGTTTGTTTTTAATTGCAAGGGGGCAGGGGAGTGAACCGTTTTCAGGACTAATGGGAGGCTTGAGTGCTTAGTTGCCCATTATGCTGTACCTTCACCTAACA